>MCJB01009567.1:129605-171666 GCA_002018475.1 Nicotiana obtusifolia | reverse complement strand
CCCCCCCCCCCCCCCACATACACCAGAGCAGCAGGCTCACTTTTGTCAGGTTTCGGGTATGGTGCCGGTACAGCCTGTTATCCCGGTTCAGCTTAAGGTCAGGCCAGGTGCATTAGACGAGGAGCAGAAGAGGCTTGAGAGGTTTAAGAGGTATAGTCCACCCACATTCAGTGGCACAGGCAAGGATGCACAGGGATTTCTTGAGAAGTGTCACCGATCACCATGGGTATTGTGGAGGTGAGTGGAGTTTCTTTTACTACATTTCAGCTATCGGAAGCAGCGTATAAGTGGTGGCAGGTTTATGAGGATGGTATACCAGCTGATGTAGCACCACCCACTTGGGATTAGTTTTCAAAGATGTTTTTGAGGGAGTTTAATCCCCAGACCCTTCGGGATGCATGGCGCGCAGAGTTTGAGCGGATGCGTCATGACGGTGTCAGAGTATGCCATCAGGTTCAGTGAGTTATCCCTTCATGCACCTACTTTGGTTCCTACAGTTAAAGAGTGAGTCCGTAGATTTATTGAGGGGCTCAGTTATGATCTTAGATTCTGCATGGCTCGGGAGTTACAGACTGAAACTCCATTTTAGCAGGTAGTAGAGATTGCCAGGATGTTCGAACGTATTCGGGATGAGGAGAGAGAGGATAAGGAGACCAAGAGGTCTCGAGGTTCTGAAGGGTTCAGTAGATTCTACTCTGCAGCTATGACCTATCATAGAGGAGACTCGGCAGTCAGCCAGTCCAGTCCGCACTTTAGACTACTCGTGGTGCTCCAGTTAGTTAGGGTACTCATGTGGGGCAGTCATATTTTAGTGCACCACCGGCATCGATTCCTATAGCGATTATTTCAGTTATCTGGCATAGACTCAGTACGAGCAGCCATGCCCGCAGAGGGTTTGTTATGAGTGTGGTGATACTAGGCACATCATAAGAGATTGTCCTAGACTCGGGAGGGGCGGATTTCATCAGAGCACTCAGGCTATGGGCCCCACTCCAGTTGCTACTCCACCTGCACAGCTAGTTAGGGGTGGAGGACAGGCGGGTAGAGGGCGCCCTAGAGGGGGAGGACCGGCTCGTTGATATACTTTCCATGGTAGGGCTGAGGCCGCTACACCAGATGGTGTCGTTACAGGTATGGTTTCGATTGCTATAGAGTAGCATCATTCTTATTTCGATTTGGTTCTGCTTATCGGGGTGAGTCCTCCTATCTCGCTTCACATATGGGTGAGTTTCATGATTTATACTCTGCTTATGTGTTTACCCCTATTGGGAGATTCTATAGTCATAGCCCATGTATATCATTTTGTTTTGCTCACTATTGAGATCTATGAGACTACAAGTGACTTTCTGCTATTCATTAAGGTAGATTTTGGTGTGATTTCTAGATGGTTTAGTTACAATTCGTGATTTAGGTGCTCTACCTGTATGGGGAGTTTGTTACGTGTTGTGATTTTGTTTTGCAGAATTGAATTAATGGGAGGTTTTAGTTGGTATGATGTGTAATCTATTTGTGATTCAGAGTTGAGGGTAAGACCCTTGCTTTTTCGTGCGGGTTGATATGCTTGAACCGGCTTGCGCGCCGCGGTGGAGTTATGTTAGGATGTGATCCTTGTGATTAGTTCATATGTTTTGGTTCTCCCTTGTTAGTATGGTACTGGTAGAGAATTTTGCTTGTCAGGCTTGTCTGATAACTCTCTCATGTATTTCTCTTTGCATATTTAGTCATATTCGCGTTGTGCTTACTAGGTTTTAGCTTGTGAGTTGTGTGCCCAGGTGGCGTTGGATGTGACTTGTTGATTTGAGTGAATGCTCATGAGGTCTTCATGTTTCTTCCATCATTGTCAGTGTTGTGAAGGTTTGGAACAGGGTTCTAGCTGATATGAGGTTAATTACCGGTGATGGATTTGATTATAGGCAGCTATGGTGGTCAAAGATGTTGTTATGGGCATATGTGCGATGTGTTATGTCATGTGGTTAAACCTTGTAGGTGTAGGAGCTGGTTGAGGCTGATACCGTGTGTTGATGTGGGAGTCGGGTCTTTGGGAAATGATCGGATGGTGGAAAATTTAGTTCTAAGGCTTATTAGTGTTGGTGGAAGGATTAATTTTCAGTTGAGATGGTGTTGTAGGGCCTATGTGGATTGGGGTGACGTGGGATCACCCGCGGGTATATGTATAGTGAGTACATTCAGTGATTTGATGCCTTCAGAACGGTTCTTGGCACGTTCGAGGACGAACGTTTGTTTAAGAGGGGGAGAATGTAACGACCTGATCAGTCGTTTTGAGAACTAGCATCCCTTTTGGTGGTTTAAGGTCTCGAGAAGCTTCGTGTTATGTATTATGACTTGCGTGTGTGGCCGGGTTCGATTTTCAGATGATTCGGGATTGATTTAGAAGGATGATACTTGTTTTAGAAGCTAAAACGGTAAGAGTTGATCGGAATTTGACTTTTGTATAGACGACTTCGGAATGGTGTTTTGATGATTCCAATAGTTTTGTATGGTAATTTTGGACTTAGGCATGTGTCCGGATTTGGATTTGAAGGTCCGTAGGTTAATCTGATGCATTTTGGCAAAAATTGGAAAGTTGAAGGTTTGGAAGGTTGAGAGGTTTGACCGGGAGTTGACTTTGTAGATATCGGGCTCGGATTGTGATTCCAAGAGTTGCATTAGCTCGGTTATGTCATTTCGGACTTGCATGCAAAATTTGACGTCATTTCGGGCTGATTTTGATATAATTCGGCGCGAGTTATAGAAGTTGAAAGTTCATAAGTTCATAAGTTTTATTTGAGGTGCGTTTCATAGTTTCGACGTTGTTTGATGTGATTTGAGGCCTCGAGCAGGTCCGCGTTATGATATGGAACTTGTTGGTATGTTTCGACGGGGTCCCGGGAGCTCCGGGTGTGTTTCAGACGGGTTTCGGATCATTTGGATCATGTTGAGTGAAGTTGTTGTGGGCAGGATCTGGTGTGATCGCACCTGCAGACCACTGGGCGCAGGTGCGATGGTCGCAGGTGCGGACGTAAAGGAGCGCAGAAGCGAAAGTTGGGCTGGATGAGGAAGATCACATAAGCGGATATCTGGGTGCAGAAGCGCATTTGTGGTCGCAGAAGACTTTTGGCTCGGGTAAGGTAATTCCGCAGAAGCGGATTTTTGGCCGCAGAAGAGGACGTCGCAGAAGCAACCTTTTGACCGCAAAAGCAGAAGTGCTGGGCAAAAAGGTTATAAGTCGAGGGTTTGGCCATTTTTATCATATCTTGAGTTGTAGACCTCAGATTTGAGTGATTTTTGAGGAGTTCTTCAAGTGTTGGATTAGAGTAAGTGCTCTTTACCTGAATGAGTATATTTCATGATTCCAGAATTATTTTTATTATTAATTAGTGATTTGAATGGGAGAAAAATAGAAATTTTAAAACATTCAAAAATGTAAAATGGTGATTTGAAGGACGATTTGATGTCGGAATTAGATAATTTTAGTATGGTTGGACTCGTATCGGAATGGGAGTTTGGATTTTATAAATTTTATCGGGTTCCGAGGTGCGGGCCCGAGGTTGACTTTCTAATTTTTATTAAAGATCGAAGATTTATTATTAGGAGTTATTTCCTGTAGTTTTCATTTATGATATTAAGTTATTTTGGCTAGATTTGAGGCGCCCGAAGGTTGTTTCATACGAGAAGGTCATTTTAGAGTGTTGGTTTAGCTTCTTTGAGGTAAGTATCTTGCCTAGCTTTATATGGGGGAACTACCCCTTAGTATTTGAGTCGTTTGTGCTATTTGTGTCATATGAAAGCCATGTGCGCAAGGTGACAAATACGTACTCGGACTTATATGTGGAAATTGACCAGTCTAGACTTTTAGGCATCTTTTGTGTATTTATTTGGAATTGTTAGCACATGTTATATCTTTTATTCGTCATGTCTACTATCACATGCTCTATTTGAAGTTGTCCTTACATATCATATTCTTTACTTGTCGAGTTTGCTCTTATATACTTTATTTGGAGTTGTTATCACTTTTATCATTATGTGATTTTTTTTTTTAATTGTGGAGCTATTCTTAGTTGAAATTTTCGTCACCTGATATCCTTTTGTTGTCGGGTTGTTCTCATGCATTTAGACGTAGTACTAGTTCGTGACATCTCCTTCATTGTTAGCCTAATTCATACATTAGAATCTGAAGTTTGTCATTTCATAGAAGTACTTTCACTATTGAGGTTATCCTTAAACAATTAATTGGATTTGAAGTTATAGGGAGTCATTAATCTATTCTAATTGAAGTTGTTTTTAAAGGAGGTATTGTTCCTTGTTGAGTTACTTTTTCCATTCATTTTGTTGTTATTGAGATTCTATATACGTTGTGTTGAGTCGTGGGCTATTTGTTGTGAAAATATTGATATCGTTGATTCATTGAAAAGGTTGTGGCATATGTGCACTAATGATACGAGTTGATATGTTGCGTTGTTGTGATGATAGCACATGTGAATTGTTGTGTGGTTTGATTGTTGTTATGCGGAGTATAAGGGTGGCATTTCACCATTGTTGTTACGGCAGAGTATAAGGGTGGAATTTTACCGTTGTCATTATGCAGGGCATAAGGGTGGCATCTCACTGTTGTTGATTGTACGGAGTGATACGGGTGTCTGGGGGGAGCGATAAGGGTGGCTATTATACGGAGTGATATGGGTGGCTATAAGAGAGATAAGGGTGGCTAATGATAATGTCAAGGCGGAGTGATACGGGTGGCTATTATACGGAGTGATACGGGTGGCTATAGAAGAGATAAGGGTGGCTAATAATAATATCAGGACGGAGTCATACGGGTGGCTATCGGAAAGATAAGGGTGGCAATGTCAGGAATGATGTGTGATAGTTTGGAGACATTGTGTTGGTGATTTTCATGTGATGGTGTGCTTTTCCTTGTGCTTGTCACCTTACGTGACTTGCTTTGTTGTTTTGATGAGCTATTTGATGTCTTTGATACTATTAGTTGACTTGGGCTGCAGTAGTACACTTGCACAAGCATACACCGTAGCATGCCACTTATACTAGCTCAGGAGTATGAAACTTGACATTTATCGATTATGTCCATGTGTTATTGTATTATCTGTTACCATGTTGATATTGAGCATGTGACCATGCCAGGCGGATTGTGATTGTGAGCCTGTGACTATGCCGGGCGGATTGCGAATTTGAGCCTGAGAACATGCGGGGCAGATTGTGGTTGTGAGCATGTGACCATGCTTGACGGATTGTGAATGTGAGCCTGTGATCATGCTGGGCACATTGAGATTTTGGCACGTGAGTTGTCCGTGCGGTTGCGATGCAAGATGTGGGCACGATGTGTCGTGAGTATATGATAGTGGGTTGAGACCCGTGACTTGTGACTATGAGATGAAGTACCACGGAGTGATTTCGTTGTGAAACTTATGTTAGAACGGCCTGATTAATTGATTGTCCTACGTTTCCTTATTTGATTTTAATGATACTTCACATTGTTCTTGTTGCTTTATTGTTTATATCACCTGTTGGTTCTTGTTGCCATTTACGGATTTTCGCTTTCCGTTATTAGTTTTATACTTCTATACTGCACAGGTTATTTTGTCTAGTGAGTGTCTTGACTTGTGCCTCGTCACTACTCCACCGAGGTTAGTCTTGATACTTACTGGGTGCCGATCGTGGTGTATTCATGTTACACTTTTGCACATTTTTGTGCAGATCCAAGTACTTCGGAGTCTGTTGATTGTAAGATAGCGGATCAGATATTGCTGTGGAAACTTCAAGGTATACTTGTACTCGCCTCGCAGGCGTCGGAGTCACTCTTCGAGAGTTATTTATGTACAGTTTATTTTCTATTTCGGGACAGTTGTACTTAGAGATTTTTTAATGAACTCAGTAGAGCTTATGATTTGTACTACCGGTTTTAAAATTGTTGGCTTGGTATAGAAATTTTTGTTTCATGTTTAATAGTTGTTGGTTGAATTTTGCCATTAATTCAGTAAGTGTTAGGCTTATATAGTCTTAAAGACTAGGTGTCATCACGACATCCTACGAAGGAAAATTTGGGTCGTGCAACCTTTTCCTAATTATGTAAAAACATATAAGAATCTTACTCTTCTACTTTAAGTTTCCTAGGTTTAATGATCTTTATAATTAATTAGGAATCATAGGAAGCATCTATTCTAAGTTTCTTTTTTTTGTAGGAATTATTGTAATCACATGTAAACTAAATTAGATAAAAATAAAGTTAAATTGCAACCACGCATATTTGTGTAAAGATCCAAATTCGTATCGTCAATTGAGTTTCCCCTAAAACTTAGGATTTTTTAAATCAACTAAATATTATGTATTAAATCCTTCCTTATTTGAATGATTTAGAAAGTTTTAATAATAATTATCTTATATAAATTATTTTTCGTATTTGTATTGTATAACATATCAGTTTGTATAAGACAAGTGATAAAAAAAAAAATAGAGAGAATCAATAGCAAAGTAACGATATGGTTGTTAAATTAAGTTGTTTTCTCTATCAAAATAATGCGGCATTTGTTCTAACAATAGGTGTTATGTTCTATATAAACTGATATTTTTTTTAAAAAGATATCCACCATGAGCAATAACTTTTCAATTTTCGGAAAACAACTTAAGACATGTTTATCAATTTTCACAAAGACTAACTTTTTTCTTTTGAAAGATTTTACGAGAAAAAGTTCAACACATTTGTCAAAATAAAAGACACTTAAGTTCCTTTATCCGACAATTAATGTACTTATGTTTTAATCACACAAATCCAACCTATCCAAATATAATTATTCCAGAGGTAATTTTTCTGTATTATTTTTTTAATCTTTGTCAAGCATGAATTTCATAATCTATTAGATTTTTATCTTAAAAAAATATAAGATATTTATTCAAAAGAAATTTTGTCTGTCGTATATTTTTATTTCCTAGCAACGCAAGCATTCTTAGACGGAAAATATGGCATATTTGCCTTTACTTTGGATTTTTAGTTACATTTAGTTATTTCATTATTGTTCTAAAGGTCAACTTTATGAGAAAAGTCAATAAATTTTTTTTTTTTTTTAAATATAACTGTCATAACACGAAAAAATGTATGAAGTTATTCTTAAAATGTCTCCCATGATGCGAATCTTCTTTCAAAATTTAGTCTTTCAGCTCCAAAATGAATTTACATACGCATAAAAAACATAACATTATAATTTAGAGAAAAATTAAACTGAATGCCACAAACACAAAATTAAGATTGCGGTTAAAACCAACATTCATCATTGTCATGAAATTATATTTTAATTTAACTTTTATTTTATAACTCAAGCACATTATTATTTATGTGACTTTTTAAAATTTTATATTTATTAATACAGGGTACAAGCACAAAACTCGCACTCTAATATTAGTGTATTGAAAAATAAAAGTGGATCTTCTATTAAAGTACTCGACCCATATATGTGGTTTTGCTTCCAGGATGGTTAAAATGTGTAGTTTTTATGTCTTTAATTTTTGGCTTCAACCAGGACTTGCCACGTCACTAAATGGTGTCGGATATATCTTTTTTCGGCTAATAAAAGAAGTGTCCGTGGTTCGGTTTGGGTTGGTTCTTTTTAAAAAGAAACCAAATTAAGTAAGTCAGTTTTTCATATATTGGAATCAAATCAAACAAAACCAATTAAGTCGGTTGTTTATCAATTCCGTTTTGTCGGTTTTTCGGTTATTTATTAATTTTTTTCTTAAATATGAGATATACACTACCAAACGCATACTACATTTCAACGTAACACTATCAAATCAAGTGCTCTTTGAGAAATCTATCATTTACCAAGATATATTGATGATAATTGAATCAAATAGTGATGAATAATTTAAGTACTTAATTAAAAATCGATTATCTTTAACATGAAATAAATTCTTGTACTTAGCAAAAGAAAACTACCAATCAAACTAGAATGTAAAGGCAAAGAATTAGATTTTTATAATAGTAAAGAATTAGACTAAAAATACAAATGACCAATATATACCATAAAATTTAGAAATTTTATATAAAAATATACATATATATAGGTGTAATAATAAATTTAAATAGCTACTTTTATAGTCGGTTTGGTTCGATTTTTTCCGGTTGTTTTTTGATTAAAACCAAAATCAAACCAAATTTGATCGGTTTTTAAAATTAAAAATCAAAACCAAATCAAACCTAAAATGTATCAATTTTTTTTTGATCGATTTAGTTCGATTTTTCGGATTTTTATGAACACCCACGACTAATACTATAAAATAGTGTTTTTTAACATTAAAAAAATGACATTATTGTACAATTTCCGGTATTTTAGATGAGCATATGAGCATTCAAACTCATTGTACCTTCCCCTTCCGGACGAACAACTCATATGAGCTTATGAGCATTTGCTTTCTTTAATTGAATGGGGTCCAGGAAATTTGAATTACAAAGTTAAAATATAAAGTGGCCTTTCTATTGGGCCTAAGTGTACAAAACGATCCACGTGGCAACCAAATATTGGTCTAACGAGGAAAGAACATTGACAGAGTAAACGACAAAAGTCTGCTGTGTTTACTTAGTTAAGAAGAAGAGATGATTGATTGAAGAAATCCATTTACAGTTAACAACTCCACCTACCATTCCCTGAAAAATAAACGACAAGACGCTGTCGTTTTAACCTTCTCCGGTCACTGTTACAGTGGTGAACGGTTACGCGCAATTGCCAACTGGGTTGTTGAATAAACCCATTAAACAAAGTCTATGTTTGAAAAGCTGTAATTTTTCAACTGTTTGGTGGACCCAAAAATCTTTGAGATTTTTATAGCAGATACCAACTAATTTGGAATTAAGGTTTAATTTGTTTGGAGGAGCAGAAAAGGTTGAAGCTTTGGAGGGTTTAAGCAATTGGGGTTGGCGAAAAAAGGATGAATCCGAATTGGGAACTCAGAGATTGTTGTAACCGTGATCAAAAGATCTTTCTTGTTACCATTGGTGTCTTCACCGTCGTCATTCTTGTTGTACGTCTCTCTTTCTTATAAACTTTTTTGGTTTTCTACATTGAGTTTAAGTTATATATACCGTCACAGTAAAGAATTTTTTAAACCATCATGTTACCTAAAGGAAATGTACGGGTAAGCCTCCTTAAAATGTGGGATTTGTAATCTTGAAAATAAAAAAGTTACCTGCTACATCAATTAATTGTGACTTGATGGTGCAAAAATTCTTTACATTTTTTGCTTTAGGAGCATGGAATATTGTCCCTTCCTTTTGGATCAAATTTTGCTCTTAATTAGTAGATTGAGACCTGAAAGGAAAGAGCCTTAGGCTAACTTTTGGTAGTTATATGTTCCTGGCTTTTGTGACTAACTAGGAGCAATGCACATTTTCAAGATTCAGAAACGGATTCAGAATTTAAACTTTATGAGTTCAAAATGCCACCGAAACCACTTACCATTTGAGTTACTGGGTTTGAGATTTGATATTTATACATATTTAGTAGATTCCTAAACTCATATACAGGGTCTGAGACAAAGCTATTGGGTTCAGCTGAATCCATAGCCGGTATAGTATATCCGCCCCTGTCAAGATTACTGGTATTGTTTGATAGAAAAGTGACAGAGAATTTATAAATAAAAAAATTAGTCGCTCTAAAGCCTGGACTTTGACACTTTTAAGTTGGCTGTGTATAAACAATATCGATATCTTCAAAGCTTCAGAATCATATTCTTGGCCTTTATTTGCTTCATTTTGTGATAAAATAATGAAGTTCAGGGGTAAAAGGGAATGTCTGAAAATGATTATGAAAATAGGATTCAGTTTGAAAAGAGGAGCATGTTTTTATGTCCTCGGTGTAGTCTATCTTTGTGTCTTTTTGCTTTGGTCCTTACCGGTTGACACCCTATGAAATTACTGATGGAGCGGTGGTTATTAGGAAATGGTTAGTCTAGGAGTATGTTCCCAATTATGGAATTATTGATAGGATTTACTTTTAAGTGAACAGTCTAGCTAGCACCCAGGGGTATAGCCTAGTGGTTAAAGAAGCTGGAATAAAGTCATAGAAGACAAGGACTCGAATCTCAGTAGAGAAGAAAAAAAGCTCTGTAATCTTTTTCCATTTGTTGGAACCTTTGTGGCTAGTGTTACCTAATACGCATACTCGTTGGAGGATGTAGGCATTCAATGAAATAGTCGAGGTGTACACACATTTTATATATTAAAATAGAGAGTGAATTTAGCTATTAAAATCAAAATAGCCTTCACCCCTATGCCTTCATTTCTCCCCCCTTACCATTCATTCCACTTCCTCATAGTGTATATATAAATATCAGTGTCTGTATTATGTGTGTATGTAAGTATAAACGTTGATATAATGATTCATGATGTTTTCAAATAGGTAGTTAGTCGTAATCTTCTCTTTTACAACTCTGCATGAAGAGATGAAAACTCAAAATGAGGATAACAAAATTGAAAAAATACAAAAATAATATCACTTGATTAGTATTTTGTGTTCTTTCATTAAGTCGGAGTAGCTTTAGGTGGCTATTGCTTGGCAATTCGTGAATCTCTTTAGCAAGATTTTTGATTGGCTGACACGATGTGTATCATCAAAGTTTTCAAAAGGTATCTTATAAGTTATAACTCAAAATTCTAATCTTATAATTTTTGTTAGATGGGAGAACTTGTCCACATGTTGTTTGTTCAAAGTCATATATTACATAAAATAGTTCTACAATTTTTTAAGAAAACCAAAGTGCTGAGGTACATCCACGTGTGTAACCAAATTTACTTTAGCATCGAGGATCACTTGCTCGGAAATATCCTCATGTAGTTGAGCTTTTGTAATTGTCAAAATTATTTAGCGAAGTAAGTCACTATTCCTACAAATGATTATAAGTTATCACAGTGCATTCATCTCCGAAGCGTATGTGTAAATTGCTTCGAGGTGGTATATGCAATTGAGAAGATAACCTTGATATATCTATATGATCATCAGAGGCAGGTGTAGCCTTTTAGCTATAGGTTTATCTAAGTCTAGAATTTTCAACATTGAGTATAGATAAACATGTAAATAACTAATAAAATCTCAACGAATGTTAGATTTGGACCCATAATTTTATGTATACAATAAATTCAATGCAAGATTGAACCCATTAAATTTAAATACGGGATATGCTTCTGATGATCATCATGACACCTCATCTGTTATGGTGAGTTGTTGCTGGTCTTCTTGCGAATAAAATAAGATGTTTGAGCCTTTGAGGTTACTAGCATTAACAAAACGCAATACCATGTCATGTGCAAATGATATACTAGATTTTAGTTTTACTTTGTATACTTTCCATAGAATGTCCACAAATGTTCTCATGCATGCATTTGCTAACATTTTTGTACTTCTTGTCTGCCTTTTATGTAAAAATTTGCATATTCATTTTGCTTCTTTTTTCCTCCTAACTATGTAAACAGTTATGGAGGACATTTCTCCTGACACCTTTCAAGCTCATTACTGTATTTCTTCATGAAGCAAGCCATGCAATCGCTTGTAAGCTCACATGTGGTCAGGTAATTCTCTCTTGTCATGTATTTAGATGCAATAGATGTATAATTCAAGAGATTAGTTGTACATTTGGTGGATATCGGTCTAATTTATTCTATTATTTTATATGACGGTTTATGCCTTCAACTGCTTCAATTGGTAGCAAAAGTACTTCCTTATTTTTAATATAGATGGAATGCAGTTCCGTAGGATTGGGTGAATTTTTCTGCTCTTTGGTTCTAATAAAGAGATTTAAGATGTCAATATTTACAGGAATCCACCGCTGAGACTTTACTTAATTCACATGACATGCATTCACTTCAGAAAGCTCAAAGCCATGGAGATGAATTTGACTTTTACTCTTTAGCTTCAAGTTTCTTTATTTTTCTCTTTCATTGAGTCTTTGCATGTGTTATTTATGAGATGCAGGAAAATGACTAGACTTCTAGTGTTTAGAAGTCCTTTAGATACTGAGTTGTAGCTTTCTAGAGGTTATGGAGTTCCTGGATTACTTGGGTACCAATCATCAATTTATCAAACTCGAGCATAATCTAATTTGGTATTAATAGGCGTAAAACTCCCACACTTGTTCAAGTTAATATAGTGCTAAAATTTAAAAATTGATAAAAATAATACTAAAATGATAAAGTTGCTCACATATTTGTTGATGTTATTTAAAACATAATGGCCATGTAACTTGTCAAGAAAAAGTAATGTCTGATTATTCCATATGGCTAAGTAAACGAGAATGATGAGGCATGGTTTAGCTATGATTCCATGCTAAATCGTGGCACATGATTTTGTTTCCCTGGTCAATTCAAGTTCGAAACTATCTAGTAAATGCTGAGACCTGTAAATTCGTATTCTAAACGACTCATGTTATGGTTTACCGTTTACCATTATATACAGGTGGAAGGAATGCAAGTTCATGCCGATGAAGGGGGAGTGACACAAACACGTGGCGGTGTTTATTGGTTGATCTTGCCTGCTGGATGTAATTACTTTGTTTTCAAAAGTTCCAAAATCTCAAGTGCTTCCTTATTTTGTTTCCAAAAGATAAATTGAAGTATCCCCAACACAAGTTCTCAGTTGATGATGCGTTCTAAGCTATTTTTCTAGAAGCTGATTGCTTTGTTAATTTAACCTCTGCCTACCTTTTATTTTGCTGATTAATTTTGTACTTTCCTGAAGATCTTGGTTCGTCTTTTTGGGGGATGGTTCTCATACTTGCATCGACAAATCTTCTCACTGCAAAGATTGCCGCTGGTTGTTTCATCGCTGCTCTTTTTGTCGTGCTCTTCATTGCCAAAAATGTACGAGGCTAAGTAAAAGAACTTGAATTCTATCTTGTACAGTGACTGCAGATAATTCACTCTTTAAATTAGACTTTTCACAAGATAGGATAATATGTATATATGTATATATTCACAAATTTTACGTTGTAGATCTTGTCTAAAGTTTAAAAAAGAAAAGGAAGTTCCAGAATCTTACATGTTTTACTTTCTTGAACAGTGGACACTGCGAGGACTTTGCATCGGTTTGTACATTCAGGATCTTGATTATTGTCAATACTTGAGAAACATTTGTTTTATGCTTAGTCATTGATCCTCACAGACTCAACTTGCCAGGATTTATCATTTTCATTGCTGTAATATGGGTTCTGCAAGAACTAACAAAAGTTCGCATTCTTCGCTACGTAATTCTCTTCATAGGTATGGACTTATCCTTTTGCCCACCCTCTCTCCATTTTAAATTTGGTTGTTGTGTTACTGACGTTGGTCCTGGTGAATTGCAGGTGTTATGAACAGCTTGTTTTCAGTTTATGGTACTGGCTATCCATTCTCTAGTATCTAATTTTTCTCTTGTAGCATGATATGATCTAATATATATATGACAATGCAGATATATATGATGACTTAATATCTAGAAGAGTGCACTCAAGTGATGCTGAGAAGTTCGCTGAACTCTGTCCCTGTCCTTGTAATGGTGTTGGTTGGGGAGTTATCTGGTTAGTCATCTGAACGAAGGAATGTGAGGAATTTTTATTATCATTTGTGGTTCACAAATCATTCTATTGCTTGGACTATTTTTGCAGGGGAATGATATCTTTTATATTTCTTTGTGGAGCAATGTACCTTGGGCTTGTCATTCTCTCATGAGGTATTGTCTATGTCTTTGATCATAATTATCCCTTTATCGCCTTGTGGTTTTATCAGATCGTTTTCTGCTCTTACTTAATTCCAAGTACTAACCTTCAAGATTACAATTATCGCGTTCTCCAGAACTTGGGTAGTTTTCAGTTAGTTAATCGTTATGTTAATGTCTTTGCATATTGTTGTTTCAAGTAATAAATTTCAGATCTATTGTACTTATAAATCTCAACTGTTTAATTGACTTATGCTCTGTTGTGCATTCCCATTCAAACTCATCGTCTAAATGACTTGGCGTGCATTATTTCTCAGTAAAATAATTAAATTTATGTCTCATCACAAGATACCACAGTTCTTTACTACTGCTCTAGAAAATTATAGTAGCCTGCTAATACCAAGAATTAGATGAAATGAAAATCTTAAATTTGCAGCATGGCACTAGGGAACCGTCAGAAATCATGTAGAAGTTACCTCAAAAGACTAACAGTCTCTTGAAATCCATGCAGATTTAGCGAAATTAGAGCATAATAAAGAAAAGATTTACATTAGCAATACCAACCAGTGGAAATTAAGGCTTACTCATGTTGATCCTGTGTTTAGTAGGAGCTCTTTTAGTCTGTTCAGAGATTTGTATATCGGTAGAAAATATGGAGAACCGCTTCCGTAAGGAAAAAAAAACCCAAACTATATATTATTGAAATAAAACGGGTCCAAATGGAGTGAAATGGAAGGTAATGATTCCTGTATATAACTGACACCACTCCAGCTAGTTTGGTGGCATAGTTGTTATTATACTACTGAATTTCACATGTATAGTCACTTCCTTCATCTGTATAATGTGAAGCACTGTATATATAAACACAGAAGAGATGCCTCGGAAATATAAGTCGGACATTTTAACAGCATGCCCGGTATATTTTCATATGTGGGATTTGGGGAGGTTAGCGTGTACGCAGACCTTACTCCTATCTTATGCAGGTAGAGAGGTTGTTTCTACAGACAATTCGAACATTTTAGTGATCTGATTTTGACTGTGTTCATCTTTTCAGGTTCATTCAGATGAATTTGGGCCTTAGCATCCTGAAGATAGTTGCAGTTTTTACTCACATATTCTTTTACATTCCTTCAATGCCGTTGTATAGCTTTTAGACATTAACCATAGATTCTGACGTTTATTTTTGTCCCCTGGGTGTGCTCCATCACTAACCCTGTGGGCTCATTCTTTCATACCCTTTCTTGGATGGGGTTAACATAGTCATGACTTATGTTTGTATTCCAATACCCAAATGTGTAGCCTCTATAAGGGTGTTTATGTTGGTCAAAGCAGCTTATAAGTACTTTTTAAGCGTATTTATGTGGTTGGTAAACATTAAAACTGTTTATAACTCAACTACTTACAAGCTAAAATCAGTCAAAATCATAAGTTAGATTGTTTTGCATCTTAATGTCTTGTTAATTGTAATCAATTTCAGTGTCATGGTTGTTCCTCGATTTTTAGCATTTCAGGGCTATAAAATAGAAATCAGTACGATTTTTAATTTTTCGTATGTTAATGTCCATGATATCTTCATGAATTAGGGTGACGGGCTTCGATTCGCCTAAAATTTTATGAGCCTATCATAAATAACTTAATGTTTGTTATGCATTTTTAATGCATGAACATGATCTGCAGTCTCTTCAAGTTGGTCAAATTAGATTATAAGTTTTATTTTAAGTTTATAGTTGCATTTGGTATGCATCAAAATTGCGTAAACTCAAGTGCTTTTACAAGCCAAAATCAGCCGAAAACTATAAGTTAGTCTCCCCTAATAAATGATTTTCAGCTTATATGTATTTTTGGTTTGGCTAATATTTTCATTATTTTATTACTAATATCAGGTGTAATCATGGAAATATCTTTCTCAAACAAACCACCTAGTATTTTCTATATTTATGTTTGTTTTTCGTCCTCCTTGTAAAAGTACTTTTTTTATTTGTTGAGTAGTTTTAAAGACGTTTCAGCATTAAAACTAGAAAAGTTATTTATAATTTTGGGGAAATATCGGTAAGATTTAATTATGCTTTTTTCGGATTGCAAAAGAATATTCTAATTTGATCTCAAGAACAATCAATTCTTTAAACTAAAAGGACATGTTAGAGAGTCTAAACATAGATCTGATTCAACTTGTGACCCTCTGAACATAAATTAATGGTCTGTAAACAATCAGGTGCTTGGGGCACTTAAAAACCAAAATCCAACCTATAAAAAATCATTAAATTTTGGATAGTCCATGTGGTATTGAATCTGACCAATGTTTGTTTAACAAGAGTAGCTCGAATTTTGTAAACAAGTAAAATACTTGAACGAAGCTCCATTTTTAAACAGTACGACTTGGTTCGAGATGATACTGACAATAAAATGTTAAAAGTCACGTGAGTATAACGTCTTAATAGGTGAGATTGCTCTTAATTATATACGTTTAAAAAATATTTGTGCCCACATAAGCATATTCAAAATTAAACTTTATGATTTCGAGTTCAAAATTTTATTGTAGTTATTGTGTTCAAATAAACAGTATAAAATTTACTAGATCCGCCCATGTGTGCCCCGTATTTCTCCTTAGTGATTCGCTTTATATCTCACCAATATTATATATCTATAATATTGAGTATAACTTAATATTAAAAATTAAAATATTAGTCATGGAACATTTTGTACTAAAGAAACATTAGTCATACATATGCCTACACCTTCGGATACATTAGTTATACCTATACCTATACTTGTACCTTTGGAAACATTAGTCATACCTGTACTAAAAGAGAAAAGCCGAAAAAGTTCAAGCGATTTTCCCTTAACTACAATCAGGCTACAAATATTTTGTTCGATCATTTTCCTATGAATTCTCTTTGAATTGTCTTTTCCAATAGTTTCAAAGATAAAAATTCTTTATTGATTAACCTATTAACTGACTTGGTATAGCTATGAATTCCATTAGATTATTCCTTCCGATTAGGGGTGGCCACAGTTTGGAAAAATCTTTTGGTTTGGATTTTCGTAATATGGATTATATTTTGAATTTAACTTTTAAAATATTTAGATTTTGAATTGGATGTTAGATTTAGTACTTCGGATTGTTGGATCTTCGAAAATCCAAAATCTTTATACCTTATATCCGGTGCTATCTATTAGAAATTAGTTCATTATCCATATGCCAAATTCTAATACTTCTAATACACTGTCCATTAAACGTTAGCTCATATATGCAATACTATATACTAAATTTTGGAATACTTTTTAATTTTAGCATGGTTTTACTATTTTTAATTCTTATCGGCCTTATTAATGTATGTGTTTCATTTTCTTAATAATGATTTCATTACTCATATGGATATTTTATTTGGATGATTGCAGTGAGAATGATGAATTATTAAAGCAACTTAATATGAATAGTTCAATTGGATGTTTTATTTTTGTAAGAAGAAAAAGAAGCTCAACTTATAGGCTCAAAAATGAAAATTAGAAATATCCAAACCGAACTTTAAAATATCCGATCCAATCCGAGCTTATTTGGATTGCATTTGAATTGTTATTTCTTCAATCTAAAAACCAAAAATCCAAACTGAAATTTTCATATCCAATCTGAACTGCCTGAGCGTCCACCCCTACTTCTGATTAAGCGTATGAACCATAAATTATCCTTCAATTCAATCAATCCTTTATTTTGAAAATATAGTATAATATTGTGATTTTACAATATTTTTTCTATAATTTTTAAATATGTAAATTTAATTTTAAAATATTTATGTTAGAATTTAAGTCAAATTAAAAAATTTGTCTCTCAAATCTAATGATGCCACGTGACAGAGGGGGCACTATCTGATTTATATTTTTCTTTTTCTCACCTCTGCATATTTCACACGATTCCCATTTCTTCCACGTTATTAAAAGTGTTACCAAGAAAACATCTGAATTCCACCTACTCAAATCTTTTGCACAATAAATTAATTAAACGCCATGCGTGACTCTACGATAATAGCGCAATGAAACCCTCAACAGTGCCCCAAACATTATTCTATGGAGGGAGTGAATGGGGATGGGTCGTTAATCAAGTTGATCTGTTGTGTTAAGAATTCAGATTGGGGCCGCATTGGTCGTGAATCCACTGTCGCACGTCTCTATTATCGAAATACTGGAATCGAAACTGATTTGGACCAGCCCTATGCTGAGTTTTGGATGGGCACCCATGAATCCGGCCCATCGTACGTTGTGCAAGGTGAAAAGGTGACATTGAAGGATTGGATTGAAAGGAATCCTGGTGTTCTTGGAGAAATTGTTGTTAAGAAATGGGGTACCAACCTTCCCTTTCTCTTCAAGGTTTGCTCTGTTCTTGAAATGTTTGTTTTCTCTTTTGGTTGAGTTTCGCGGATTTCCATTATATTTGGTTGTTTAGAGTTTAAGTTATTTAAGGTCAACTTTACCTGATGTAGATATTCTATACTGATGCAGGTAATCTGTCTTAAGGCTTACCTGTAGATATTCTTTACACTAGTGTATATAGCTTAAACTCGCGTATATTTTTAATGTTTGTATATGCAGCCTTTACCCGTTATAGCAGGTAACTTGTCTTATTTTCAAGATTACAAATCTCACATTTTAAGGAGGCTTACCTATAGATATCCAAAATGACTTGATAGTGTAAAAATTTCTTTACACTAATAGTATATATTACTTAAACGTAGTGGTGTCGGGGCCAACTTACAGACACCTTCACTATTTCACTGGATACCTGCTAAACCCACCAATACCAGTTAACGGATAACTCTGCGCATCAAGGCTTAGACAGATGAGAAGAAATCACTTGGTGTTTTATTTGGTATTTAAACCCTTATCTTCAAGGTTTGCACTCACTTTGTTGACCATTAGGCCACACCCTTAAGCAGCACATAGGTTACTTTTAGTGACTGCATTGTCGGAACTAGCTTGCGCATACCTCGATCACTTACTCCCATTAATACAATTACCAGGTAACTCTATCTCTCGATGCTTATGACAGATAGGAAGAAACCACCTAGTGTTTTCTGCCTGGGACTTGAACCCTTGTATTCAAGGTCCGCATCTACTTTGTTTACTACTAGTCCACACCCTTGGGCAGGGGCGGACCTATATATGAGGTAGAGGGGTCACCGAAACTCGTTAGTCTCGGCAAAAAATATATATCAGTGTATACATAGAGGCAGTGGCGAAGCTAGGAATTTTTCCAAGGGTATTCAAATTTGAAAGAAGTGAAAAACAATTACCGACAAAGGGTATTCAATATGTGTTATATAACTCTAAACGTATATTTTATCTATATACACAGTGCAATTTTTCGACGAAGCGTGGTCAACTGACCACCCTTGTGACCACGTGGCTTCGCCACTGCTTAGAGGACCCTTTTAACAATATACCTGTGCCCCAAAAAACACAAAAGACTGGATGGTAGCTTTGGTGGAGTGTATGGCTGAACTGCCTCTACGTGCTTGGGGACTTGGGATCAAAACTTGGTAGCTAAAATTATTAACATTTTTGCTTCACTTTATTCGAGAGGTTGGGGGTTTGGAGACAGGCCCTTGAGTCTAAGGGTTTCAAATTGAGCAGAACTAAGACAGAATACTTGGAGTGCAAGTTCAGCGCCGAGTCGAAGGAAGTGGGCATGGATGTGAGGCTTGGATCACAGGTCATCCACAAGAGAGGTAGTTTCAAGTACCTTGGGTCGGTTATCTAGAGGGACGGCGAGATTGACGAGGACGTCACACACCGTATATGGGTGGGGTGGATGAAATGCAAGCTAGCATCTGGAGTCCTGTATGATAAGAAAGTGCCACCGATACTCAAAGGTAAGTCTTATAGAGCGGTGGTTAAACTGGCCATGTTGTATGGGGCAAAGTATTGTCCGGTTAAGAAACTCCCATATCCAGAAGATAAAAGTAGTAGAAATAAGGATGTTAAGGTGGATGTGCAGGCATACTATGATGGATAATATCAGGAATGAAGATATTCGGGAGAAGGTGGGTGTGGCTCCTGTGGATGACAAGATGCGGGAAGCGAGGCTCAGATGGTTCGGGCACGTGCGGAGAAGTCCTGATGCTCCGGTGAGGAGGTGTGGGCGGTTGGCTTTGGGGGGTACGAGAAGAGGTAGAGGGCGGCCTAAAAAGTACTGGGGAGAGGTGATCAGGTAGGACATGGCATGACTGCAGATTTCCGAGTACATAACCCTTGAAAGAAAAGTGTGGAGGTCGAGAATTAGGGTTGTAGCTAGGAGATAGTAGAGTATTTTTCTACTTCAAACCGGGGGTGAGGTTAGTTTGATAGGGTTGATCCTAGTCGGCTAGTGATTAATGTTGTGTTCACACTATCTTTCCGTTTTTCATAGCACCGGGTCTTAATTACTGGTTATTGTTATTGCATGTCATCTATTTTCTGGTTCTTATGATACTGTTATTATTTCTATGGTTTCTGTTGACTGAACTGATATATTGTCTCTTCTTGTCTTTTCCCTCTTCTTGAGTCGAAGGTCTATCGGAAACATCCTCTCTGCCCAATCGAATAGGGGTAAGGTCTGTGTACACACTACCCTCCTCAGACCCCACTTGTGAGATTTTACTGGGTCGTTGTTGTTGTTGTTTGCTTCACTTTATTGATTCCTACCATAATTTATAAGTACTTAATAGTCAACTAGTTTACTTTTTTTTTAATTATTAATTACTTTTTTGACTTCAATTATGATTTAGTACTACTTGATAATACAACAACAAAAACAACAACAAAATCCAGTCCCTCCCTTAAAATAGAAAGCCCCAAAGTGTAGCTCCTCTCTCAACAAGTAGAAAAATACAAACTCTTCTTTCTCCCTTCAACAATCACTTTCGACGAAATAGCAACATATGTCGACTTTGACAATGGTGACTGAGAGTTTGTACTTTGATGATAAGCTATCATGATCGCTAAGTTTCCAAAGAGTTACACGCCGAACTTTATCGCTTCTAATTGGCATATGTAAAGACATTAGTGGCCCGTCGCGCTCAAATCCTGGGTCCGCCTTTGCCCTTGGGTAGTACATAGGATATTTTGTTGATGGGTTGAACCCAACCTCTATTTTATCATGCTTAATTTTTGCATGAGATGGTTCATACAATTCAATATAAATCAAGGAATACTAGATTGCTCTGTTAGCAAATCTATAAAGTTGTGATTTTTATCAGCTCTCTAGTAGCAGTATACTAACGCATAATAACTACTATTGCGACACCAAATATGGTCTTTGATATTGACATGGTCCGCTTCTCAGAAAATCCAGATTAGGGGACAATTCAGATCAATTTCAACGGTTTTAGATGTCTTTATACTTGTGTTTCTGCATGGTTAAGTAGGTTTCTTAGCATTTCTTGCTTTTTAGGTATTATCTGTTGCCAAAGCTTTGTCGATACAGGCCCATCCAGACAAGGTGTTGGCCACTTCTCTACATAAAGAGCAGCCGTTTGTTTACAAGGATGACAATCACAAACCCGAGATGGCTTTGGCACTGACAGAATTTGAGGCTTTATGTGGGTTTGTCAGTCTTGAGGTACATTCTTGTAGTTTTTGTTCGTCTAGTTAATAATAAGCTTATTATTATTCCTTCTTACTCCCAACCGATCCATTCCCCGGTGATGATAGATAATAAGATCATTTGGTTGCTGAAATTTACACATAACCTCTCATTGTGGAATCTAATATTGTGCCAGGCCTCTTCATTGGCAAAATCATGAGTTTGAAGCTCACATTGGTGTATTCTAAGCTCATTGTAAACCTATCCTATTAAAAAATTTATCATGAATTGTTTGAGCTTAGATATTTGTTTCATTTGTACTATTTGAACACTCCCTTTAAGAAATAATAAAAATAAATTTGAGCTTGTTGTTCCTTCCCCAACAACCAGATGTTAAAACTTTAAAACTTAAGGGAGAAAAAATATAGAATGGAAATGGGGTAGGGTTGATATAAACAGCTAGATAGAAGACAAGTTTATTCTGGTTGACAAGCTTCTTGTATTGAGTGATCTGGAAATGGGGTAGGGTTGATAGAGCTGGATCCAAGATTTTTAGTCAGTGGGGCAGTTGTATACCTTATTCATGTGGTTGATTTTCTTGAGAAGCAAAGTTATTGTGCTCCTCGACTTGAGTTGATGGAATGGATTTAACTTGCATGACTATTTTCCAGAAAAAAATTGATTTTGATGATAAGTATATTGAATTTTTTCCAGGAGCTCAAGGTGGCTGTTAAAACGACGCCCGAGATTGTTGAAGTGATTGGTAATGCAAAAGCGGAGCAAATCTTAAACTTGAATGAGGATGATGGGGAGGAGGAAGTTAGATTAGTGCTACAATCAGCATTTACTGACATAGTGTCAGTTCGCAAGGATGTGATAGCGGGAGTGTTAGCCAAGCTGATCAGTCGCCTAAACATTGAAGATCAGGTAATCCAAATTGATCCATGATCAAGTGAAAGTATAACTATTTTTGTTTTACTTGGGCATTAATTGGAGGTCTCCTTTTTGTGCTTCTGCATGGTAGTAAACTCGTTCATGTGGACAGTAATTCTCTGAGTTTTTGGGAAGGTTTGATCTTTGTTGTCTTAGTTTATGTGCTTTTGTCCTAATCCTATCTCCCAACACAAAGACATGCTTGCGTGCCTCTACTAACTTACATGTGTCGTTCTTACATGGTGGTGGTTTGCACTGGCAGAAAATGTAAGGCCGATTTGTGAAAATGTGAGGGTTGAGAGTATCAGAATGTTTTATTGATTTGATCATGGGATTTCTGTATTTTATAGATACAGCTGATCTATCTTACCCTTGTTCATTCCCAGATTAAAAAGGAAATAAGAAAAGTGACTTGTTCTCTTTCACATTAACTGTGTATGGATCAGCTGAACGTAACTGTTATAACCTCCATCAAGTTGCATTTGTTGTGCAATTCCTACCAAGGAGCTGATCTGTTTGGATTTGTTTCCATCTCAGTTGCTATGTGCATCACTACAAATTTGATGATTCAGTTTTCCTTTATTTCCTATATGGTTGAATCTTGGAGGCGTCAAAACCTTTTTCATAGCCACGAAAGTGACACTTGACTTTATCTGCATAAACTCTGTCATTCTGGAAACTACGGGTTACATTTTGGATATGAGTTTCTAGTACTTCTGTTGATGCATACGTTATTCTTATGTAAATTATGTGGTGGAATCGAACTGCCTATGGTCTCGTGAAATATATTAGATGTAATTCTTGCTGCTTAAGTTCATCTTGCTCATTGTCTCTTATTTATATGGATTTGCATTTATCTTCCATGTTGTAGGCCAGGCACCTAACGGACAAAGAACAACTGATTTTAAGACTTGAGAAGCAATATCCAGCTGATGTTGGCGTTTTAGCTGCATACTTGTTAAATTATGTGAAACTCAACCCTGGTGAAGCTTTATATTTAGGCTCAGATGAACCTCATGCATATTTATATGGTGAGTCTGTTGAATGCATGGCAAATTCAGACAATGTGATACGTGCCGGTCTGACTCCAAAGCACCGAGATGTTAAAATTCTCTGTTCAATGCTCACTTACAGACAGGTATTGCAGACTGAACCCTTGAATAAAGCAGCAACCTTATTATGTGCTTCTTAGGAGTTTGACCAACTATAAGTTAGGCAAGAGTTGAATTGTTTTAAGCTCAATATAGTGGCTGGATTTGGTTGAGATACTCTTTCAGTATGAATCCCATTAAAGAATTGATTCAACAATAATGAGATGATTGGTGGTGCTGAAGGTGTATATCGCTTAAGAGCCCAGATTTCACAGGGAAATGTGCTACTTGGGCGCTTAGGTCGCCCATTTGCTCATTATGAGGAGTTTTTATTGGGTTATCGCCAATTTATTCTCTAAAATGCAATACATGGCATTGGATATCCGTTTACCAATAAATCTGAATCTGTCTTTTTCTTTTTGGGCAGGGCTTTCCCGAAATTCTGAAGGGTACTGTAGTTAATCCATACACAATGAGATACCTCCCTCCTTTTGATGAATTCGAGGTGGATCGTTGCATTCTTCCTCAACAATCAACTACTGTATTTCCATCCATTCCTGGTCCTTCCATTTTTTTGGTCGTGGGAGGAGAGGGGACGATGACCACATCATCGGACAAGGTAGTTGCTGAAGGCGATGTTTTATTTGCATCTGCAAATACCAAAATTACTGTTGCAACCTTGTCTGGTTTGCATCTATATAGAGCAGGAGTTAGCAGCAGGTTGTTTGAGTAATGGTTAGTGACATATCCTATGGCATAAAGAGTGCATTGATTTCTCTTATTGCTAATTTTTCTGCACCGCTTTTTAATAGTATCGTGTACATTACACGGCCTTGTAGATGTAGATCAAAACACCCTTGGTACGGGTGGACAATTAGCTAGAGCAGCGTGTGCTGTAGTAAAACTGATCGCAAAAGAAGGGAGATCGGCCAAATTAAAGTTACCTTTTGGAGAGGTCCCTACACGAGTAAACTTTCAATAGAACGTTAAAGAACTTGTTATCAATCAGAAAATGTATGCTGTTAGTGGGGATACTAGTGAAAGGATATTACTTGATAAGGTATTATACTGGTTTCCAAACTAATTCTGGCAGTTATTGTTTCATTATGATTTTGTTTCATACACTGTAAGAAATTACGAAACATTGCCTGAGTTTGTAATGAAAAATAACTCAACTATATCTGGATTTTATAGAAAATATAAATGCGAAAATGCTAAATTTAGTTCTGGAAAAGCAAGTTGGCTTGCCCATTCATTAGCTTAAATTGCGTAATATTCGTGTGGCACTACTTAAAAAGAAACAAAAAGTCCATAAAGGCTAACAAATCCATGCGACACTTATCAATCAGCATGCTTCATGCATGTAACTAGCCGAAAGAAAAAATAGTTATCCATTCATATTATTCACTAAATAATGGGTTGGATAATAAACTTTTTAAAAATTAATCAAATATAGATAAGATTTATTGATCCATAATATCTATTTAAAAATGAATAATCAATGGATAACCAATGGGTTTGACTTTTATATTTGATATGGGGTTCCTCAAGTTTGGGAGACTGATTATTTTCCTAAAAGTCTGATTAACCGTATTAGATAGGGAAAATACCCGCTATGTTCATTTATAAGTAGTTTATTACAAAATTTAGCTAATTCATAAAATATTACTAATATTAGCCATTTATAGCTAACAAAAGGTCAAATTTTTGCTTTTTTTTGAGTGGGTGTTATTAGAATAGATTGGGTACATCTTAATAAGCTTGAATCTCAGCTTTGGATGATTTGGTGAAGTTTTGAGGTGGTTTGAATTGAAAATTGAAAGTAGAGGACGAACATGAAAAAAATGATAAGTGTATCATATTGTGTATCACATATATATCATATTTGTATCAAATGTGTATCACATATATATCCATGTATAACTGCGTGTGAGATACATGCGTGATACATGTTTGATACACGTGTCACAGAAGAATTTTTTGAACTCGATTTTAAATATGAATTTTGATACCAAACCAATCCAAATCACCTCCAATCTTCCTCAAATTTTGTATATTGACTCATCTATATCTTTTCAGTAAATCTCAACCATACCCATTGAAATTTTTTTTTTTTTTTGCTTAGATATTTAGAATCTTGTATATATATATATTGTATTTCATCACTTTATTTGCTACCTCATCCATGAGTTTTTTTTGTCCGTCTTGCATCTAATGTTGCTAATCACGTTTGAAAATGTGGAAGGAGATATTTGTGTGTGATTCTTGGAGAGAATTTTTATATATGCTTGGCTAGTTTTGGTAAGTCTATGATTAGTGACTAGAGGTTGGTAAGTTGGGAATTTTTGAGACATTTCTGTAAGATTCCCTATTAAATATGGGGTGGGTCGGCTAATTTATCCGTTTTTGCATTACTTGTTTTAACCCGCTCATATCCAATCCGACTCACCTGTTTATCCCCTACATCAGATTACAAAAGTCCAACATATATACGACATGAGTAAACCAGTGAGAACAAGCTCTGTGAACACTTTACGTCAAATAGGGTTGTGTGATTGGAATTGGTTAACTTCCATCCATTACATGAGAGACATCATTTACCCAATCGGAGCTTTTTAATATATTTGTTCTCTTGATTTAAAATAATTATAACTGTTAGTGTTTACCCCTAAAACAGTATAATTGAACTTATATGTGGTTTCTAGACAAGTGAACTAATTTGATCCTAAAATAATGCAATAATTGAAGAAATGTACAATACATAGCCTTAAAATGTAGATGAAACAGCAGAGATGACAGTTCCCGGAACAGGATTTCCGAGCACAGCAATGATGAGATCAAAAAGCAAGAAAGTAAGATTGTATTAAGCTTTGTATTGAATGTAATATAAGTTTAGCCAGAAAATTCATATCCCTTACAATGATAACTAAGCTCACTATTAATAGCTATATTTAGGGAAGGAGGTACTAGGATCGTGTCCTCCTTTAATGTTAATTGTGAGGGTCATTGATGAAGATGTAACGGTGAACATAAATGTCAAATTCTCTATAACTGACCGTCGCTCTTAATGCTGCATAATATTCCTTATTAAATGCTACTGGGCGCAGAGCATTTAATACACCTTTATGAACGTTATCCTTTTCGGTGACAAGTGGAATGGCTGCGTTCGGTCTTCGGCCATCCCCGTCTTGGGTCCCACGTGTCCTCCCTTTAGACGACCACATGTCATATCATATTTTACCCTATATAGATAGTCCCTCTGCTTTCCGGTGACATAACTTTGTGTTACCGAAAGTTAGTAGAAACATTTTTTGGCGGAAATTACTATAACTCCTTCTGAAGGTTTCTGACAGTTGATTAGACATGTCTCTCCGCATTTAATGCCCAGAACACGTGTCATCCCATGATTCAGCACAGCTTTTACCAATTATCGAGGTAATCATGGCCATGAATTTAGCCGCCAAAATTTTACTTATATGCAACATTCTTTTCCTTTGCGTTTCATAATTTCTCGAGCTTCTGATTTGCATCTTTGTTTTTCATCCTTTCTCAAATTCTCTTCAAACACAAAACCTTTTCCTTCTTCTTTTTCAATGGCTTCTTCCTCTAAGCGTATTGGTTCTACAAAGAGCAAGAACAAAATCGAGGACTCTGTTCCTCCAACGGTGGGTTCCATCATCCCAAGAAGACTTAGTACCACAAAGAACTTTGAAGAGAAATTTCCTACTGCTAACCCTCGTACATGGGCTGGTAGTAGGTACCGTTCTTCCATTCGTCCTTCTAATATTCCTGCTGTGAAGGAGGACTGTCGTTTCCGTGAGTGGGATATCATTGCTCCTGATCTATCGGAGCGAGTGACCCTTCCCAATGAAGGTTTTACATACTTTTTCACGTATCTCTTTACTTTGGGTGCGTTTTCTTTGAGTAAAGAGCTTGATTCCGTGATTGCGGAGTTTTTCCTTCGCTACCAGGTGTGTTTGGCACAGGTAAGTCCTTTAGTATGGAGGACGATCGCCTACCTTCGATGTTTGTGCCAGGAAACTGGAGAGGAGCTAACCTTAGCGCATATGATGAATCTCTATTCTCCCAAAATCTTTCGCGATGGAATGATAAACCTCTGCAAGCGTGGTCACCATGCTTTACTGTCTAGCATGGATGATGACAACGACCGCGGGTGGATGGAACGTTTCGTTGCAGTTACCACCAACTACATCATTCTGACAACGGCTTCATCTTTTTCGGTCGCTTGGAACCGCACTCGTAAGCTCTTTATTTAGTATTTCTTTTAGTAGATATTCTTTTATGGCCGTATCCACTCTTCACCATTCGCATGTTTCAGCAACTCAATGGA
The DNA here is from genome assembly GCA_002018475.1 of Nicotiana obtusifolia. Lineage (NCBI taxonomy): Eukaryota > Viridiplantae > Streptophyta > Magnoliopsida > Solanales > Solanaceae > Nicotiana > Nicotiana obtusifolia. Next base: position 144,048 of record MCJB01009567.1, on the reverse strand, counting down.
TCCCACCGGTGGTAGAAGGTTTGGACCGGTGGATTCAGAAGATCTTGGACGTCACAACGCCCGGAACTCGTTTGTGGAAAGAACTGGCCCTTAAATATGAGTGGAAGGCCAAAATTATGGTAATTTTAATTTACCTTCTTTTCATTTTTTTTTTTGTATATGGAGAACTTGGTTGTTCACGAAATTAGGTCTACCTGCGGGCTCTGTTGCTGCCCCCCGGGAGGACGTTTTGGCTGATCCTACTGATACAGTGAGGCTGCTTCAGGAAGCAATTACTCGAACAGGTATCTCCGGGCTTGTTTCGGGCGCAAATACTTCTTTACGGAGTCCCTGGCAGGAGGATAAGCAACCAAAGAGAAGACGTTCCTCCCCGGCCGAGGAAAAGAATAAGAGGGCAAAGACTGATGCCCCCGAGTCATCTCCGATGGCAATGACGACTGGTCCTCCTTCTGGGCCGGTTAGACACCGTGATGATTGACGATGATGAAGAAGCTAGTGATGAGGGAGCTTCTCTACATAAAAGGCGACGATCCTCATTATCTCAATAGGATGCTCGACCTGTTGAGATAGTTACACCAACTGAAGACGATATTTCAGCACTTTGGGGAAAATCTGATTTGGTAGAAAATGCCAACTCTCGTTTTCAGGCCCCAATTGCTGTAATCGATGATGTAGGGCGTACCGAGTCATTGCCATCTTTGGTTGGTGAGCATCCAACGGCCAACAATGCATTTGATGTAGCTGCTTCTCACTCTTCAACTCCATCAGCTTCATCTCCACCTTCTCCCACACCAGCAACTGCTACATCACTTCCATCTTCATCCACTCTTCCACCAACGGTTGCTACATCACCTCCATCGGCCGCACCTGACCATGAAGAAGGTGTTCCTCTTCCATACCCCAGTTCATGGAAATTTGGGGCAAAATTATGCTGCCCCTTGCGAAGATCCACAAAAGAGGAGGAATGTTACTCTTTCAGTCTCTACCGGGTGCAACTTGCTATCACGGCCAGTGGATCTTGCTAATTATCTGAAGCCTTTGGCTTCAGAAAAAGATTGGGAAAAGATTCAGGCACTCTCGGGAGAGTTCTTTTTGAACAATGCCATGCATAACGCCGCAGCGCTACGTTCTTTTCTTCCTTCATTACTTCTTCTACTTTTGTATGAATTTATTCTAAGTTTTACTTCTTGTTGTTTTGTAGGCCAACTTTATTTCTTCTGAGGGCCTTCAAAGGTTGATTCGTGAGAAGGAAGAACTTACTTCTGAATGAAATCAGCTTTTGGTGGAATGGGACCAAACCGTTCTCCGCCTCTCGGAACTTGGAAAGAGAAGCTACTGAGGCTGTTGTTTTGGAGGCTCGTTTGTAGCAAAGCGAGCAAGAAGTGGTAACCCTTAACCAAGAAATTAGCCCGCCGAGGGTTAGGTTTGATGAAGCCAAGGCCAAATGGGCTGTAGTCCAGGACGCCATTCTTGCTGCAACCGATCGTGAGGCTGCCTCTGCTTAAAGAATAATTAATTTAGAGGCAGCCTTGACCTCCAAAATCGAAGAGCTTGCTGTTGTGGGGGCGAAACATGCCCAGCTAGAAAAGAAGTACAAGAAAACTATCGAGCATAATAGGCTCTTTAGTTCAACTGTCCGCGACCTTGACGTCAGCCTCAAATATGCTAGGTCCATCCGGGAAAAGCATTTCTGTCGAGGTTACTCACTCAAAGAAGAACTTAAGTGCCGAGCGGCTTTCCTTATTGTTGAAAAAACTTATGCCATGTACAGCATGAGGAGAAAAACCTTGGAGGAGGCCAAAGTTGATATCATGGACTTTGATGCCGAAATTGCTAAGGCCCGAGAGCTTGAGTTAACTGCTAAAAATGGATTCCCGGCGCAGTCTGATGCTCTTGGTTCTTCTGGTTTTGGTTTCGAGTTTTCGGGAACTGAAAAGGGATCAGAAGGCGTCGATGTTGAAGACCAAACTGGTGAAAACGTCGAGCCATCGGTGGACCCACTTACTTCTCCCGGGAATGCAGACACTTCTCTTCCTCTTGGTTCCCGAGGCGCTGCAGTTTAGCTTTTCTTTTCTTTTTCCCGTTTTGAACTTTTACCGTTTTGGTGCGTTCTTGTAAATAAAGACATATTTTTGCTCAAGTATCGTTTGAGTCTTACTTTTGTTTGAATATCCATGCAAGTCTTTAATCTTTGCATTTGCTCAAATATTATGTGCCCGTTTTCCTATTCGCGCTTTACTATGTGTAGTATCGAATGTGTTTTTCCTCGAAGCACTTTGGTTCCGAGCATTATCCCTTTTACGTGAGGGTTTCTATAAGTATTTGCGCAAGTTTACTATTTGCGTCATTTTCATAAGTAGCTTCAGGTGTATTTTTCTCCGATGGCATCTTCGATTCGGGGCATAACTTCTTTCGGAACCAACCCTTTAACGTGAGGGTTTTTTACAAGAGAGGGCCCGCCCTCTTATGTTTACGGTGCTCTTGAAGAGGACGTCTCCTGTTCATTACAGCACTAACATTTGAAGTACTTGTTTGACTTCCAAATGACAAAGTTTATTCATCGTTCAAACAAGAAACGAGATAAAAAGATTTTATTTTATTCCTTCCATTTTCAAAAAATACATAAGCATTTGTTATGCTAAAAAGAATTTGCCATTACTTGTGGCTATCTTGTACAACTTGTTTCGATGGGGTTGGCTGCGCAGTCCCTGATCCCGATGATTCATTTTGTTTTCGAATTTTTGTTCCCCGGTTAACGTGGCAGTCATTGTTTCCATATCCTCATATCATCTCCCCCCCCCCTCAAGTGTTCGAACGCGAAGAGTGCGAATTGGAATACTGGAAGTCTTGTATCTTCGAAGATTACACTAATGAATTGCTATATAATCCTCAACTTGGTAACACGACTTTACTTCCCCTCAGGAATTTATGCTATCGAGCGAAGGAATATCTAATAACCCTCTAGTGGTTTGTGCTCGTGAACGGTTGGGTAACCTTTGTTCCGTAGCAAACTTAACTTCCCAGTGGAAATTTTCTATCGAACCAAAGATTATCTAACCGTCCCCAAGTGTAAGCTTGCTTGTTTGCCTTGCTATCAAAGGTCTTATTGTTGTTGTCTTCGTAGTATGTTTTCTGTTGCTGCCTCATTAAAAGCCTTTCCAGAAAAACCCAATTGGGACAAAAACTGAACGAAGGAAAAAGAGTGCAGCATATACTTTCCGTTTTAATAATGTTCATCAGCAATAATATCTTTTGAGGTGTGCCATGTTCCAGCTGCTAGGCAACCTGTCTCCATTCCCGTTCTCTAACTCGTATGATCCTTTCCCAATGATAGCTGAAATTCGGTAGGGACCTTCCCTCGTAGGACCTAGCTTCCCCGCATTGAGCTCCCAGGTATTTTGGGTTACTTTCCTCAGAACCAAGTCTCCTACTTTGAAATAATAAAAGTTGGCTCTTCGATTATAATATCACTTCATTCTTTGTTTTTGAGCTGTCATTCTTACATGCGCCAAGTCCCTGCGTTCCTTGAGCAGTTCCAAGTTGATTAATATTGCTTCGTTGTTCGACTCTTCATCTTTTTGAAAATATCTCAATGTGGGTTCACCTATTTCCACCGAGATTAAGGCTTCAGCACCGTACACAAGGGAAAAAGGAGTTTCTCATGTACTCGATCTGGCCATTGTTCGGTAGGCCCATAGAACTTCGGGCAATTCTTCGGTCCATTTTCCTTTTGCCGCTTCCAACCTTTTCTTGAGGTTTTGAGTAATCACTTTGTTTGTTGACTCCACTTGACCTTTTGCGGTCGGATGATAAGGGGAAGATGTGGTCCTCTTTATCTTCAAGTCTTTGAGAAGCTTTATAACTTTTGCACCGATAAACTGCGGCCCATTGTCACATGCTATTTCATTTGGTATTTTGAACCTGCAAATTATATTTTCCCATAGGAAATCGACCACTTCACATTCTCCGATCTTTTAATAAGGACCTGCCTCCACCCATTTAGAAAAATAGTCAATCAAAATTAAAAGAAACCTTACCTTTACGGGAGCTGGTGGCAGTGGTCCGACGATGTCCATCCCCCATTTCATGAACGGCCATGAGGACATAACCGAATCTAAGGGTTCTGCCTGGTGGTGTACTAGTGGTGCATAACGTTGGCACTTATCACATTTTCGTATGAAGTCTTTAGCGTCTTGTTCCATCCGAGGCCAGTAATATCTTGCTCGTACCAACTTCAGCACTAAAGAATCTGAACTTGAGTGATTGCCGCATATCTCTTCATGGACTTCTCTCATGACATAGTTAGCTTCTGACTCTCCTAAGCACCGGGCCAGCGGGCCTTGGAAGGATTTTCTATACGATTGGCCTCTCTTGAAGCTATACGTGCAGCTTTGGCGCGTAATGCCCGTGATGTTTTGGGGTCTTCCAGCAACTTTCCGTGCTCGAGGTAGTTGATTATTTCATTTCTCCAGTCCCAGAACAGACTAGTCAAATTTACCTCATAATAACAATTCGTATCCAGGACTGAGTTCATCAGTTGCACTACCGTCCCGGATTCTGATCCCTTTATTTCTGTCGATGATCCTAAGTTTGCTAATGCATCCGCTTCTGCGTTATCCTCCCTGGGGATTTGAGTAATCGACCACTCCCAGAATCGTGCCAAAAAAGCCTAGACTTTTACCACGTATTGTTGCAATCAAGTCCCTTGGCCAATTCGAGCCCTACAATCAAAGCTTCATACTCTGCTTCATTGTTAGTTAAATGGATCGTTCTGATGGCTTGCCTTAAGGTTTCCCTCGAAGGCGTGATTAAGACTATCCCGAGTCCAAACCCTTTTACGTTGGAAGCTCCATCCGCAAATAAGATCCAAACCCCCGATGTCGATTCCGACACCATTATTGCCTCCTTGGTTGCCAGAGGCAGTAGTCCCGAACTGAAATCGGCCACGAAGTCAGCCAAGACTTGCGACTTAATTGCAGTCCTTGGTTTATATTTTATGTCGAACTCACTCATTTCGAAGGCATATTCGGCCAATCTACCCGAGAGCTCGGGTTTATGGAGGATGTTCTGCAAAGGGAAAAGGGCAATTCTTCTGTCTTACCGGACGTACGTTGGGATCCAAACTCAGCTTGTGCACGGCAATTTTCGTCGGGATACCTGTCATATCCTCGTGCGACCATGCAAAACAATCAGCATTAAATTTAAGGAATTCAATAAAGTCAGATCTGAGCTCTGGGTGCAGTCTTGTCCCCAAATGGAATTTTTTTTCTAGGAATTCCTCGAACAATGCAACTTGCTCCAGTTCCTCTACTGTGGACTTCGTTGAGTCTGTCTCTTATGGAACTTGAAAATATCTCGGCACCTGATATTGCTCTGATGACTCTGCTTCCAGGCTAACTCCTTCTAGTTCGGGAGTAGGTGCCGATTTCTATAATTGCTATGGCGTGCATTCCTTCCCTTTGCTACTGGAAATTGAGATTGCATTCATTTCCCTTGCTGCCGGTTGATCACCTCTTATCTGCTTGATTCCTTCGGGCGTTAGGAAACTTCAACAATTGGTGATATGTTGAGGGTACAACTTTCATCTCGTGTAACCATGGCCTTCCCAGGATGATGTTGTATCCCATGTCACCATCTACTACTTCGAAGAGAGTTGTTTTCACTACTCCTTCAGCACTTGTGAGCAGCAAAATCTCTCTCCGGGTCGTCACACTCACAAGGTTGAATCCAACAAGGAGCTTTGTTATCGTAATAATGATTCCGGAGTTTAGCTTGCTCTAATACTCTCCATTGTACGATATTAGCCAAACTTTCTGGATCCATTAGAACACCTGTAATCTTAAAATCTAACACATTGAAAGAAATTACCAGTATGTCATTGTGTGGTAACAGCAATCCGTCTGCGTCCTCCTCCGTGAAAGTGATATCGTCTTCCCAGAGTCAATTACTATGAGTTATTGATACTTTCGCCTTCTTCGCTGCAGAAAAGCTGACCCCGTTAATCTCATTCCCCCCGAAGATCATATTGGTCATTTGGCTTGGGGGTTCTTCTACTACTTTCGAAGGTTCCACGTTGTCTCTGTTACGACCATAATTGTTCTTAGCTCGGTGCCTCAAGAATTCTCTGAGGTGACCATTCTTCAATAGTGTAGCCACTTCTTCCCGGAGGTGTCGGCAGTCCCCTGTCCGGTGACCTTTCGTTCCATGGTACTCGCACCATAAGTTGTGATCTCTCTGGTTGGAACGGGATCCTCATAGGTCTCGAGAATAGTGCCTCTTTAATATTTCTCATGGCTGACAGCAACTCCGCTATATTGATGTTAAAGTTATATTTAGATAACTTGGGGTAAGAAAATTCCCGAGACCCCGACGTCTCTTTATCCTGGAATGATCTATTGTTTCAACCACGATCGGTTCCTCTGTCAATAATTAACTTGCTTGCTGCTCGAAAGTTTCTGCCACGGCCTTCGGCCCGCTCATAGGGCAAAACGCGGCCCCTCAAAGTCCTTCTGTCTGCGTCGTAGTCATCCATTGATGTTTCTCTGCTCTTCTCCCGTCCTTTGGCCGATGATGTGGGACCGACCTAGTCATCTTCGATTCTTATCTTTGACTTGTACCGGTTGTGGATATCTGCCCAAGTTGTTGCTTGAAACTCAAGCAAGCTCTCCTTCAGCTTCCGGGACGCGTCTGAGCTTCTCGGGTTCAATCCTTTGGTGAATGCTTCAGCTGCCCATTCATCCGTAATCGCCGGGAGCAACATTCTTTCTTTTTGGAATCAAGTAACCAACTCTCCTAATAATTTAGATTCTCCTTGTGCCATCTTGAATATGTTAGCCTTCCGGGATTGTACTTTTCTCGCCCCGGCAAGAGCCTTGATAAAAGAATTCTCGAGCATCTTAAAGGAATCTATAGAATGCTTGGGTAATAATTAATACCATGTTAGAGCTCCCCTCGTGAGGGTTTCCCCAAATTTCTTTAGCAACACATATTCAATTTCGTGAGGAGCTAAATCATTTCCTTTTATCGTTGTTGTGTAGGTGGTAATGTGCTCCTGTGGGTCTGAAGTCTCGTCATACTTTGGCACTTCAGGCATTTTGAACAGCTTTGGGATTAGTTCTGGTGCCGCACTCATCTTATACAAAAATTGAGCATACTTCTTCGAGTCCGGGCCTTTCGATATTGGTGGCGTGCCCAGGATTTGGTCCATGCGGGTGTTTACTTCCCTCATAAATCGTAAAAGTTCATTTTTAAACGGGTTGTTCTCGTTGTTGAGGCGGATCTACTCCCCCCGGCCCTGTTGGAGTCAACTTTGCCCCTGGGAGTGTTGTTGTTGACTCTCTTTGTCGTTTGATTTGCGGGAACACCGGGAGAAATTGGATCTCGTTTGTTTGCCTTATTTGAAGTCCCTGATAGTGCCTGATTCAGTTCCATCATAACTTGATCCTGCCGCGTGAGATAGCCTAGAATGATTGCATGTTGCTCTTGCAGGACCCTTACCGCATCCACGATATGCTCCTCATCAGAATCATTGGGAGTTGTATCCCGAACCTGTCGAGGGTACAGCCTGTCATGCAACAGCATGGCGTTATTCTCCTCATTGCGGGTGTCACTGATTGAATCCTCGAAATGAAGTCAATCCCCTCGAATTTCAGGGTTGTGCGTGTTGTTATTAAGTGTTATCTATCATTTTTTATGATTTTTTCTAAGACAAAATAATCAAATCACGTTAGTAAAAAATTTCAAGGATCAATTTAATTGCACGGCTATCTAGGCCCCACGGTGGGCGCCAAACTATTTACCCGTAAAATGGTACAATTGAATTTATATGTGAGTTCTAGACAAGTGAACTAATTTGATCCTGAAATAATGCAATAAGTGAAGAAATGTACAATACTTATTCTTAAAATATAGATGAAACAGCAGAGATGACAGTTTCGGGAACAGGGTTTCCGAGCATAGCAATGATGAGATCAAAAAGCAGAAAGCAAGATTGTATTAAGATTTGTATAGAATGTAGTATAAGTTTAGCTAGGAATTCATATCCCTTACAATGATAATTGAGCATACTATTTATAGCTGTCTAGGAAAGGAGGTCCTAGGATCTTGTCCTCCTTTAATGTTAATTATAAGGGTCATTGATGAAGATGTAACAGTGAACATAAATGCCAAATTCTCTGTAACGGGACATCGCTCTTAATGTTGCAGAATATTTCCTATTAAATGCTACCGAGCGCAGAGCATTTAACACACATTTATGAACGTTATCCTTACCGGTAACAAGCAGAATGGCTATGTTCGGTCTTCGGCCGTCCCCTTCCTGGGTTCCACGTATCCTCCCTTTGTACGACAATGTGTCATGTCATATTTTACTCTATACAGCTAGCCAAATATTCAAAATATATACATTGATTAAACATATATATATATATATATTGTACATTAATATACAAAAAATATATATTTTTCTATTATTATTTTGAGAAGTAACTATACTATGTAAAAATCTCATTTAGGGTGTGTGTGTATGTGTGTGTGTGTGTGTGTGTGTGTGTGTGTATATATATATATAAAGTTGCTTCATTGGGCTGTGTCTCATGATTATCATTTATATTGATATGTACTAGTTGTGTTAATGTAACTCCGCATGTGTGGGATTGCACATATTGTCGGTCCCATACCCGGATAAAGGAAAAGGAGCGATAAGTTGACAGTTAGTATAAAACTTGTCAATTCATGATAAATTCTCATAATACAGATGTTGTTGGGAAGTGCACACCTAGGCACGTGTTATGTTGACACCCGGATGTGATGAAGGGGTTCCACCACATAGCCGCCTGGGTGTGAGAAAGTATGAGCAAGGGTTCTCACATCATGGATGGGTATGGGTAAAGAAGTTAGTTCTGATATGCTAGCGCCTGAATATGGTGAAAAATATGAAAGGGTTCCGACATTATGTATGGGTGTGGGTAAAGAAGCTAGTTTTGTCACATAGTGCTTGGATGTGGTGCAAAATAAGAAAGAGTTTTCGCATCATGGACAATGAGGATTAAAAAGCTAGTAGAAGAGAGGCAGATTCAGGTAGGTAGCTGGAATATAGGCACTTTGAGAGGAAAGTCGACAAAATAGTGGATATCTTAAAAAGAAGGAGAGTTGATATTATATGCCTTCAAGAAACTAATAGACAGGTAAAAATGCTAGAGAGATAGGTTACACGGATTATGAACTATAGTATTGTTAGATAGATAAAGATGAGAATGGAGTGGGAATTATTGTAAAACCGGAACTTAAAGATAAGTTTGTAGAAGTAAAAAAAATTGGGAATAGGACTATTACAATAAGGTTTTGTGGGGGAAAGGAGACAATCAATGTTATCAGCATCTACAAGTAGAACTAAATGCAGAAGCTAAAGCTAAATTTTGGGAGGAAATGGATTCTCCCAACATACCAAGTGCGGTCACACAAGTAATGTGTATTCAGATCTTAAACTTTGTGAAGGTAAAGAGACTATTTTCAATAGACCGTCTGCTCAAGAAAAGTATAGAAGACATAATACATAAAGTGACATGACATAAACGAGGCTAGCTCTACCCGCATGCTTTATCCACAGCAAACGCATATGCAATTTCCATCTTGCATATATGATGCTCCCAACACATATAGCACATAATAAATAGACCCAATTACATCCTAATTCCCGCAAATCAAGGTTAACCAAAATACTTACCTCTTTTCAAAATAATTCAACCTTCCAAACTCGCCTTTTATTTAGCGCAAGCCTCCAAACCATTCGAATCTAGCCAACCAACATGCAAATAAGTCAAACAAGCTTTAGAAACTACCCTAGTATCAAAAAGGTTCGATCTTTAGCATATTTGGAAAAGTCAACAAAAAGTCAACTCGGGCCTACTTGGTTGAATTAAGATCAAATCCCGATTATCCACTCACCCAAATCCAACTATGTGTTTTGTTTCGAGATCCAACCTCAAATCGAGGTCTAAATCTCTAAATTGTTAAATCCTAAGTTTCTAGCCAAAAATCCTATTTTTATTCTATAAAAATCTACATCTATGGATGAAAATATATGAAAATTAATGAAAATTGATACATTAAAGTTACTAACCTTTGAAGTTGAGAAGAAAATTCTCTTCAAAAATCGCCTGCACAAAGTCTAGGTCTCAAAAATGAAAAAAAAGAGCTAATCCCAAAATCTCCTATTTTTATCCAGCTGTAGACGTCGTAATTGCGAACCAAGATTCGCGATTGCACAACTTGCAAATATAAACCAGTACTCGCAAATGCGACACCTAGTTCGCAATTGCGAAGGTCACAAATTCCGAAGCTGGGTTGCCTCTCCCACACTTTGAAAATGCGAGGTCTCCTTCGCAATTGCGAGCCTCGCATTTACGAGCAGCCCATTATAATTGTGATGACCGTGATAGTAGGCTAGAAATCAGTATTTTAGTCGTAGTTTGCACTCTAATTACTGCACTTGATTTGTGTTTGAGCTTAAATAATAGTGATTTGCACTTATTACGTATTTTATGCCTTGCAAGAAATGATTTCGAGTAAAAAAGATAATTTGGAGCTAAGTAGAAGCACAAAAAATTAAGTCGGAATCGCGTTCGGGGGTCGAGGACCAAGTCTGGATATCAAAAAGTGAAAGAAATAAGTTACTCTGAGAAACACTGCCACGCCGCATGGGGTGCCGCATGGCACGGCGCGGTAGTGCAGTGGAGCCTGCTGACGAAAATTGCAAGCCTCTAATAAAACCCACAAGTGCGGTGCGTGTCACAGCGTGGGGCGCGCCGTGCATGTACAAAATTTTCAGAGTAGTTTCCTACTTCGGCTTAGAAAGGATAGTTCCATCCGGACCCGTTCCTATATGGTATAAATACATCAAAAATACATTTTTATAGGAACTTTTGACCTTGGGAGCTTTAGGAGAGCATTGGAGGCTTAAAGACTCAAGATCTCATCCTCCTTCTATCAATTCAATTCGCGAGTTTGGATTGTAATGTTGGATTAATATTTTCTTATTCTTTAACTCTATTTTTGATGACTTTCGCCATATCTATGGAGTAGTTTACCTTAGGATTTGACATGATTTGGTGACTTGGTTGTTGTTTATGGATTTGACGACTGTTTAATTGCTTGAATTTATTGGAAGAGCTTTAATATTAGTTGTGATTTTATTCTTTATAGTGTTTAATCAGAAAAGAAACATCTTATTGAATATTATTGTAGTGTATGCCTTAGTTTATTTTTGTTATTCTTTGAAATAATCGAGAGAGCTTTTTGAGTTACCGTTTAATTTAAGATTGAGAAATATTCGCGAAACTTTTTTTTTATATCATTCCTATCAATAGATTCTTGCGAGTTTCACTGCATTTCACATTAGTTTATTTGAAAAATTTTAATCGAGAGAGGAATCTGAATCGGAAGTATAAGCTAATCACCTATTGAATTCATGAGAATCAATAGAACCTCAAGAGTGAAATATAACAGTGTCATATTTAGTATAGCAGTCTTCCACCTATCATGTCAAAACCCTTATTCTTCGTCTTGATAATAATCCATTGCTTGCTCTCTAGTTCTTTGTGATTAATTATTTTAATTTTAATAGTTAATTTTAGTTCATAATCATTCAATCAAAGTGTTAATCATCCTGAATAGCGTTAAACCAGAAAGTACTTGAACATTATTGAAATTCAATCCTTGTGGAGACAACAATTAAACGATACTATCTTTGGCTAACGAGTATCAATTTTGTGTTGTGTTTTGCGCTCGTCAAATTTTGGCGCCATTGCGAGGATTGGCAATCAAAATTATTCAGAATAATTTTGGGTGCTAATTCAGGAACCTATTTTATTTTATTTTTTTACCTTTTTCTCACTTGTGTGCAGGCAACAAGTTTAACTTCTCTGGTGTATGACTCGATCTTCTTTAAAAGAAGTGATTCCATACGATCCAGAGGTGGAAAAGGTTTGCGACAGTTGAGGAAAGAGAAAGAACTCACAGAAAATTTCTTAGGGAAATCTTCATCCCAAGAACACATGGCTAAGAACAATGATGATGGAGCATACTTAGCTGCAAGAGAGGCAGCACAACAGAGAGAACAAGCTGCACAGATAGCATCTGAAGGAGCCCTTAGAGCTCCTGATGAAACTGTCGAAGAATATGGGGGTCGAAGATTCCATCTAAAACGACCTTTGGTTGAAGAGTAGTTTAAAAATATGGCTCCCAGTCCTGGGAGAGCATTAGGTGACTATGCCAGACCAATGTACAATCAGGCCTGTCAAGTGTCATACCTCCACCCGTAGCGGCAAATAATTTTGAGTTGAAGCAAGGCGTGCTTCAAACCATCTAGAACAACTGTGTCTTTAGAGGGAAAACGATGAAGATCCTAACACCCACTTGATGGATTTTGAGGAAATCATGAACACCTTTTAGTACAATTGAGTGTTAAAAGATGCAGTCCACTTAAGGGTATTTCCTTTTACACTGAAGGATGACGCGACGCACTGGCTTCAAGGCTTACCAACTGGGTCGATCAGGACATGGGAAGATATGACAAAAAATTTTTTGGACAAGTGCTTCTCAGCTGCAAAAACAGTAAAATTCAGATGAAAAATCTATAACTTCTGCCAAAAGTACACTGAAACGGTCTTCGAAGCTTGGAAAGATTCAAGGAGATAGCGAGAAAGTGTTAGCATAATGGTATCGAATTGTGGATGCAACTCCAGGACTTTTGGGATGGATTGACACCTTCCTCACGACAAACTCTGATTACTGCAGTTGGAGGTCATTTAATGAAGAAAACTCCTGAGGAGATTGTTGTGATTCTTGATGAGCCATCTGAAGATGCTAACAAATGGTCCACTGAGAGCAATGATAGAATAAAATCAGCTAGGGTTCACCAGGTGGACTCTAACACATCAGTGCAAGCCTAGATAGGCAGACCAAAGAGATAAGAAAGTTGACCTTAGCCAAGGTCCAGAGCCAACCATCATCAGTTTATGACTTTTGTGGAATGGATCATCCGATGCATGAGTGTCAGGCCTCAGCTGCAGATAAAGTGCTAAATGCTGTGGGAAGCATTGACAGAAGCAACTACTAAAGTGACAATAATTTTAATTCTATGAGGCAAAGGTACCCAGATTTTTCGTGAAGTTCACCAAGTAATAGTTTGAACTCATGACAGCAGAATAATTTGAGACCCCAAAGACAAGGAATTACAAGATTTCAAAATCAGCAAAGATAGCAATACCAGCCTCCACAGTCTAATCAGTCTAGCATGGAAGATCTGTTAAAGGCTTGCCCACGTTCCTCTTCTACTATCGTATTCCTCTCCTCTCTATATAATTTCCATTCTGTTCTAATTCAATCAGAACCCTTGTCCGTTTTGACAATGTTTTTGTAATCATGAAACACAATATTTAATGATCATTTTGATTAAAGTATTGCATTTGCTCTCATTTCCTAAAGAATGCCTCAACTCCAATGTCATATATAGTTCGTTGAGATTTTTACGAAGTTAATCATGTCTTTGTTTGCTTCTCATGTGATAAAGAATCGAAGCCTTGATGATACATAATTTGCATTAAGTTTAGTTTGAATTATTTGAAACACAAAAATATATGTATACATACATAAACAAATACGGCAATAGTCCAAGCAAAAGGGACTCAAAAAAGTTAAGCAACCTCAATCACACATTCATATCCTCTTCCTACCCATCTAGGATGAGATAAGATCACTGAGGTGCTTACACGTGGCATCTCCATTGTGGTGTCTTAAATGAAGAATGGCTTAGCTCCAAAAATAATTTTCCAACCTTTCATGTGTGGATATTAAGATTTGTATAATGTATCAAGAACCACATAATCCAATCAGGGGCGGATCTACATGGTCTACACCGGGTGCTGAAGCACCCATTAACCCCGACACAAACTCTGTATAATTATATAGAAAATACAGGGAATGCTGATATAAATAACTAGCTAGCACCCATTAAACAAAAAGTCTTCTGGGTGCTTTGGTTAAAAGGTGAGAATAGAGCACACAAATATGAAGTGGTTAAGAGATCGAATCTTGCATAAAGCAATTTTTTTATATGGCCAGAAAGTGAGCACCCACGACCTTAAAATCCTGGATCCGCCACTGAATCCAATGGTTAGCTTTACTCCAAGATGAGGGGGTTGTTGATTTTTGTCCGTTAGATATGGGAAATATGTAAAACCTTATCATTATATATAGGGTGGTGGGCAACTATGCAATGACCATCTTGGAAGTTAAGGAAAAGGGAGAAAGAGAAATCTTTCTGTCTAAGTGCAATTAGCAATGGCTTCCTCTGTTCTTTCCTCTGCAGCAGTTGCCACTCGCACCAATGTTGCTCAAGCTAACATGGTTGCACCTTTCACTGGCCTTAAGTCAGCTGCCTCAT
>MCJB01009567.1:100134-129002 GCA_002018475.1 Nicotiana obtusifolia | reverse complement strand
TCACAATTATTTAGTTAAATCATGAATATAAATGTTGAAAAATGGTACAAAAATCGACCAAGAACGAAATGTTAAATTTTAAATCCTGAATCCGCTTGTGATGCAGATACTGGACCATGTGGAAGCTGCCCATGTTTGGGTGCACTGATGCCACCCAAGTGTTGGCTGAGGTGGGAGAGGCGAAGAAGGCATACCCAGAGGCCTGGATCCGTATCATCGGATTCGACAACGTGCGTCAAGTGCAGTGCATCAGTTTCATTGCCTACAAGCCTGAAGGCTTCTAAGTTTCATATTAGGACAACTTACCCTATTGTCTTGTCTTTAGGGGCTGTTTGTTTTAATTTTTTTCACTTCTTCCCACAAAAACTGTTTATGTTTCCTTCTTTCTATTCGGTGTATGTTTTTCGATTCCTACCAAGTTATGAGACCTAATAATTATGATTTGGTGCTTTGTTTGTAAATTATGTTGTTTCACATTCTTGTGGCGCATATGAGTTTTATTTATTTATTTTAGATAACATCCTAAATGCAAATGGTCCACACATTCACCAGAAGCACCCTCATCCCAACCACTTCCAGAATTTGAAAGTTATTCAATCATTCATTCACTTCCCAAAAATTTATTGTAGTTGGGGTTGCCTTATCTACTACTTCTAGCTAATTTAGCAAAGGACAAATTTGGCATTGTCTCGAGGCAATATCTATTACTATTGAAATATCTCCAACTTTTTCTAGGCAACAGTTGTAGAAACAAAGGATAAGATTTCATTTTGGCTGTTTGATCATCATTTCACCGGCAAATACTTGAGTCAATTTACAAAATGAGAGGTTTGATTAGATAATTTGAGTTTCAAGTGAGAAATCAAAAGTGAATCGACTGTCAGTTTCAAGTATAGATTTTCAAATCTTCAACATCTACATCCAAATTTTCGACTTCAACGAACCTCTACATTTCCACTGAAACAGACTGTAAATAGTTAGATGTGTGTTAATACTGAGCTTTAAAGGTTCTCATATCATTATGTTTCTGGAATACTCCCACCTTCATGACATTCAATTCTTCCAAGAAAAGCTGTGTCTCAACAAGTGTTACTTATGTGAAGGTATCTATCAAATGGAAGTATGTACTTTACTTCAAAATTGATCTTCATTAGGTGGTGAGTAAGCATGCCTTAAGACAAAGGGAGAGCATCACGCCCGATCAAGATAGTGGTCTGCCCTCTAATAGTGATATGGAAGAAATTAGGCACTGAACTGAGGTTTAGTAGTGCTTATCACTTAGGACGGCCAGACTCCAGTTGTCGGTTTACTGAAAGACTTGCTGAAGGGCTTAGTACAAGGGAGACCAAACAAGGGGATAAGTTCTTCCAACTGTAGGGGAGGGAATAACCATCGGAAGTGGTGTATGGTAAGAGGACTAACAATAAGGGGGAAGCGCAGTGATCAAAGCTTTGGTTTAGGGTTGGTTTAAACGAAAGAAGAGATTTTTCTAGCAAAATCCACCAAATTATGTCAACATTCTTACATTACAGTAATATATATGTGAGGCACATCAAAATTTCTTCATCAAGCCTTTAGAAACAGAAACCACCAAGATAAAGGATATATTCGGGGAGAAAATGAAACTCGATCACCACTTCCTATACCAAATTTCACATATATATAATACTACAAGTTTTCAAATTGTCAAAAATTTGTGGCACCAAAATCAATCGAGAGCATTTAGAGACAGCACAAAAACAAAACCTAACTCTCAACCACCTTATTTCAAATAAATGTGCAACAGCCACATCGTTGCACGATAATATTAATGAAAAACCAGAACTTCCCCCTCTAACAAATTGCTAATAAATTCTCCAAAATCTTGGTCTTCTTTTCTAGATATTCTATATACATTGTTGAGCTGTCGACTTAATATACTTCTCTGTAAGGAAGATTTTTAAGCCATAGCAGCCATGCGAGAGTTTTGGCAGTCAAAGCCCTCTACGCTATTTGGTGATTGAGTTTGCCCAAGTCTTGCCCTTGAACACCTTCCTTTAAAACTTGATGATGGAGAAGATGAAGCTGAAGTCAATGTACTTGGTGATGATGAAAAACAGGGTTGCTTTTCATTTGTAAAGTGAGCGTCATGGATTAAGGGATTCATAGCCCTGCAAGGCGGTGAACCAGAGAAGAAAGGAGGGGATGACGACAAATCAGATGTGTATTGTGTTGCAGCTATGCCATCCTGTTAAAGCATGAAGATCATTTTAAGAAATGGCAGGTTGAATCAGTGGAATGTTTTATTAAGCTTGCTCTTAAACAGTCAGAACATTTTGAAGCAGACCGACAAACGATACAGCTACGCATGTACATAAGTCACAGTGGTAAATTGACAGTTGAATATGATCACTAGAGCAGTACAAAAAAAAAATACAGTCCAAATTAATTAAACCAATATGCTAAATATAGCATCATATCACTACATAAGCCATATTAGTTAAGTGCATCTCGCAAGCTTGCATTTCCAGAATATCATTAGACGACACAGAAAAGAACAAATAACCAGCAAATACAATCTTCTACCTTCTGCAATTGATGTAAGCTAAAAAATGACTTGAACTGAACATCTATTGACCTTTCTGCTTTGTCTTCATCTAGCCTACGCATGAATGTGTGGCATGGGAATAAATCTTTGTACACCCTAGAAGAAAATTCATGCTTTGGGAATGAATTATGCTTCATTAAGAATTTCTACAAAACCATAATTGTAATTCAAGGCTACTATTAGAAATATTTTGCTAAGGCAAATTTAGGATTCCCAAAAGAGCTCCATAATAAGAAAGTTAAAAGGATTATAAAGTTAAAAAAAAGTATGGAACAATGAGGCCAGGCTTAGCTGGCTGATAGAATATTGACATGTCTTAAGGAATGGAGAGAGACAGCAAGATAGGGACATTGCAATTATGCCAATTATCATTTAATTGGACTCTCAACTACCCTCAACTTTCAATTTGTCTCATGAAAACCCATACTACCTACTCCAATGGATTGAATATTTTCTGTCCACTGATTACCTTTACACCTTAAAATCACTTAAGCATCAAAGCTACTTCTTGCCTTATGTAGTTTTTAATTCTACACTCTCCGATGATGAGGATGCTTTTCATATTGACGATATGCAAAAAGTCCAAGATATTTGCGATTATAATGATTCATGCGACGCCAACTAACTCACACAATGTGCAGCTTTTATCATGTAAAAACCCTTCATGTATACATTGCTTTAGATTCTGAAGCTTTGACAAACAACAAATGTTGACATAATTGCATGTAGAAAAGCTATAAATTATAAGTTTCATCCCTTAGTAGTTATGTCAATTCTTGTAAAAAGTCCAGAGGCGAGTCAGAATTTCAACCTTATGGGTTCTGGATTTTAGAAAGATAGCTTCAAATATTAATAATTGGGTTCTAAATTTAATATTTGTACATATTTAATGAATTTTTTAACACAAATATGATGTTTGAACAAAAGCTACTACGTTCGCCCGAACCCGTAACCAAGCTACTAGCTCAGTAGCTCTGCCCCTAGTGAAAACAATATAGTTCTAATCAATCAACTTAGTCCTAATACAAAACTAGTTCGGAATTAGCTACATGAATCCTCTATATCCATTATGCTATATATCATGTGGAATCTAAAGGTGTGCACATCATGGCGGATTCAATATTCAAAGATTCATCATAGTTAAGACTATTTCTACATTGACCATCAACCTACCACAACCCCCTTATTAAAACATCTTTCTTTTTTTTTGACAACATGTCCCCTGTTCATCCATAAAGAAGAAAAACAAAGCAAACAAAAACAGAGTAAAGGAGCGAGTCCATTATCCACAGAGTTTTGAAGCCCTACCTCTTTGAGGATGAGATCAATAAGTTCTGCTCCACCTTTTGAAACAAAGGCCGCAGCTTGATTTCTTTTCAACCATCAAACCAAAAACAATATAAAAAAAAACCATTAAAGAGAGGACCATGAACATTAACGGGTCATTAAAATCTTGAAAAATTGGGATTTAACAAGGACTAGAAATAATTACCTCAAGGGAAGGCAGTTAGAATGGCTAACGGGATCCCCAAGACGACGAGGTTTGGGACAAATGAGCGAACCCATTGGATTAGTGCCGCAATTCATTGGTCGTGAATCGGCTACAACCCCAATACTTCAGTCTGCACCAAGGCAACGGGAAACCCCCATCACCTCTTGAAGGTGGCCGGAAAAAGGAAAAGAAAAAGCTATTCCTACAATTTTGGCAAATGCCTATTTTGCTAAGATGAATATACGTTTCCTTGATATCCATATTTGTAGGTCTTATATTTACCCCCGTCCCATTTTTTGTAAATAGGGCCTCTACAGAACGCATACTGATCTTACGTTAATTCATTCTTATTGGTAAAACCTATGCCTAACTTTAATTGCGGATAAAATTGCTTTTCAAATTCATTAGCAATAATATACTCAATAATATTCTATATTGTGGAGTCTGGAGAGATTAGTGTGTACTCATACGTTATTCTTACTTGTGAGGATAGAAAGTCTGTTTCCAATAAACCCTCGACTTAAGAAAGCATAGCCACTACATTAATGAAAATATAGATAAGAAGACACAGCACCAAGAAGCTATATAAAAGTAGAATAAAAACAATCAGATAGTAAAGTGATCAACAATGAAAGAAAACAACGGTTAGTCATAAAAACCTACTACCAACAGAAAGCGAGATTGCGTGCCAATACTACTATTATGCACACTCTAAACTACCTACTTTACTACCTTAATCCTCGACCTCCGTAGCTTTTCAAATTCATTTAGCCAAACATACGCATCTATTATACTTCTGACTAAAAATACTCTTCAAAATAAGTAAAGTCTGGAAGCTTGGCAAACGATTTATTAGGCAAACACCCCAACTAATAGGCTGTTTGACCCTGCGAAAAGTGTTTTTCAAAAGTGCTTTTCAAAAAAGTACTTCTAACGAGACGCATTTTGTGTTTGGCTAATCAATTTAAAAAATATTTTTGAGCAGCAATTAATCTTGATCAAGTTTTTAAAATGTGCTTTTAAGTGTATTTCTTAAAAGTAATTTTAAAAAAGTACTTTTGGGACAATCTAATATTTTATGATTCTCAAAAACTACTTCTGATTATATTCAAATAATTTCTTCTTTTTTTCTAAAAGTTTGACCAACCACTCTAACTTTGAAAAAAAATGCTTTTGGCGTAAAAAAAAAAATTAACAAAAAGGAAGCACGACCTAACAAGCTATAGTCCTATCCAAAATAAAAGCACTTTTGATTTCCCAAAAACTTGATCAAAAAAGCAATTAGTGAACTTCACTCTATATATAAAATTTTATTTTTATTTTATCGATTTGACAGGAAAATAATAAATTGAATTTAACTTATTAAACCCAAAAAAAAGTATTTAATGCAAGATATGTTACTTTAATTTTTAAGTACTAACATTAAATTGTGATAAATATTTACCTAAAATGGGACGGAGGAAAATATAGGACCATGGAAATATATACTGTGAATCCTGGACTTTTATAATCTTAAGGAAAATAGGCCATTTGCCATAATTGTTGGGAGAAAAATAATAGTAGCTGTTTTTTTTCCTTTTTCCGGCCACCTTCAAGAGGTGATGGGGATTTCCTATTGGGTCATAGCCGATTCACGACCACCGAATTGCGGCGCTAATCCAATGGGTTCGCTCATTTGTCCCAAACCTCGTCGTCTCGGGGATCCCATTAGCCGCCATAACTGCCGTCCCTTGAGGTAATTATTTCTAATCCTTGTTTATCCTAATTTTTCAAGATTTTAACGACCCATTAATGTTCACGATCCTCTCTTTAATGGGTCTTTTTGTTTTTGTTTTTGGTTTGATGGTTGAAAAGAAATCAAGCTGAGGCCTTTGTTTCAAAAGGTGGAGCTGAACTTATTGATCTCATTCTCAAAGAGGTATGTTTCCCTGCACATTTCTGTTTACCTTGTTCCTATTTACATATCTAGCCACAGCACAATGACGCGCATCACCAACAACAACATACTCAGTATAATCCCACAACAATGACGTGCCTCTATGTAGATATTTTAATAATTTAAGATAGTGTTTTTTCTTTTTAAAATGAATATTGGATATGCTGCCAAATGAAAGCAAAAAAGGGGGGATTTTTAAATGGGGAGGGTTGTGACAGCGGCAGAGGCAGGATTTTCACCAAGGGTATTCAAAAAATAGAAAGAGTAAATATGCGAAAAAGCCAAGGGGATTCAACTTCTAATATAATTACATAAAAGAAAATTGACCTTGTATATACAAGTATAATATTCCAGCAAAGGTTGTGATAGGTTATCGGTCAATGTAGGGATAGTCTTAACATGATGAATCATTGAATAATGAATCCGGAATGAGGTGCAGACCTTTAGATTCAACATGATATAGAGCAGAATGGAGCCAGAGGATTCATATAGCCGATACGCGACTAGTTTCGAGCTAAGTTGCTTGGGTAAAATTATATTGTTCCTAATAGGAATTAGCTTAACTTCTCAAGGATGTAGCTTTTATGCATGCAATGATGTCAACTTTTTCTTGTTTGTCAAAGCTTTAGAATCTATGGCAATCTGTACAAAAAGGCAGCAGATGTACATTTAAAGCTACAGTTTCGGCCGAACCTAGTAGCTTTGGCTCAGACCCTGTACATATATTAAGAATATACTAGATATGTAGAAATATTAAATTTCGAACCCAGTAACTTAATGATCAGTAGGTTCAGTGGCATCCCGAACCCATAAACTTCGTATGCTGGATCTGCCTCTGCATGAAGGATGTTTACATGATAAATCTTGTACATTGTTTGAGTTAGTTGGCTTTGCATTATTTTAGACAGTGTTAGTATGAATATCATCCTCATCATCGGCAGAGTGTGTAAAATTCCAAGCTACATAACGCAACTTTACACTCTCAGCATGTTTCAATTTTCAATTATGATGCTCGAAAGCTATGTGAGTGGCATCAATGGGTATGAGCATCATGGAGAGGTGCAAACGGACAAATGGTTCTAGTAGCTCGATGAAGGTAGTCTGCATGTAGTTGGCCTACTTGGAGGCGATCTTGGTGGCTAACTTGAGCTCCCTCCTTCTTGGTGGCTTTGATACCTAAATTATTTTTCTTAGAAGTAGCTTTTATTGTGATTTTAAGGTGTCAAGATAATGCGTAAGTGCAATGGAAATAGTCAATCTATAGGAGTAGGTAATGTGGGTTTTCATGAGACAAACTGAAAGTTGAGAGTAGTTGAGAGTCCAATGGAATGATAATTGACAAATAATTGTAATGTCCCTGTCTTTCTGTCTCTCCATTCCTTAATACATGTCAATATTCTATAAGCCAGTTAGGCGTGGCTTCATCGGTCTATACATTATTTTACTTCATAATCGTTTTAACCATCCTGATATCAAAAGCTCCTTATGAGAATACTCAATGTGCCGAAATATTTCTAAAAGGAACCATATGAAACACAATTATGGTTGATTAGGGCAGATGAATAGGAAAGATAGAAAGGTCAATAGATTCAAGTCATTATTTAGCTTATACCAATTGCAGAAGGTAGAATTTTTTTCATTTGTTGGTTATTTGTTCTTTCTTTGTCGTTTAATGATATGTTGGAAATGCAATGTTGATAAATGCACTTAGCTAATTTGATTCATGTGGAGTGGTATGATGCTATCTTTAGTGGGTTGTTTTAACTGATTTGGACTATATATTTGACCGTTCTCCTGATTACATTCAACTGTCAACTTATCTGTGTGACCCTATATTTACATGTATCGCTGTTTCTTTTGTCGCTCTTATCTCAAAATGTGCCAGCTTTTTAAGAACAAGGTTATAAAACATTCCACTGGTTCAATCTGCCGTTTCTTAAAATGATCTTCATGGTCTAACAGGATGACATAGCTGCAACCCATTCTGCATACGATTTGTCATCATCCCCTCCTTTCTTCTCTGGTTCACCGCCTTGCAGGGCTATGAATCCATTAATCCATGACGCTCACTTTACAAACGAAAAGCAACACTGTTTTTCATCATCACCAAGTACATTGACTTCGGCTTCATCTTCTCCATCATCAAGTTTTAAAGGAAGGTGTTCAAGGGCAAGACTTCGGCAAACTCAATCACCAAATAGAGTAGAGGGCTTTGACTGTCAAAACTCTCGCATGGCTGCTATGGCTTAAATCTTCCTTATTGAGCAGTATATAAAGTCGACAGCTCGACACTGTATATAGAATATCTGACTAGAAAAGAAGAACAAAATTTTGGAGTATAATTAGCGATTTGTTAGAGGGAAAAGTTCTGGTTGTGCAACGATGTGGCTCTTGTACATTTATTTAAAATAAGGTGGTTGAGAGCTTATAATTTTATTTTTGGGTCTGTCTGTAAATGCTCTCAATTCATTTTGGTGCCACAAACTTTTGACAATTTGAAAACTTGTAGTATTGTATATATGTGAAATTTGAATAGGAAGTGGTGATTGCGTTATATTTCTTCCCAAGTATATCCTTTATCTTGGTGGTTTTTGTTTCTAAAGACGTGTGTAGAATGGTGAGAGGAAACGAGAGACAAAATCGATCAATTTTGTGTTCCACGAGTCTCGTGCTTGAGCTGAAAATATTCTCTGTTTCGTGCTACATCTCAATTCCAAGTAGATGTATTACCAAACACATGGTTAAAACATTCTCTGTTTCATGCTACGTCTCAATTTCAAGTTGATGTATGACCAGAAAGATGGTGTAGAAACGAAACCTAGAGGATACATGATGCTGCCCAGGGTTGAATTGAAGGACCTTCAGTGTACAATACCAACATGATAATCACTACACCACTGCATCAGTAGCTGAACTGAAAGTTCTGTTTTGCTTAACTCGAGTACAGCCTTAGCTAAGATTAATACATTTCTTAACTACAAGCTACTGGATTATCTCAGTGGTATTTCAGAGCGTGAAATAAAGAGGATTGACGCGCGCTACCCAGGATCAATTGCTTTTTTTCATTTGTGTTTCTCATCCAGTGTCCAGTATATGGATTGAGGCCTGTATAAATCTGGATTCACACAGGTAAGTCCCACATTGGGGGATAAAACGCTCCCTAATAAAGGTGACTCTATACCCGGGGGCTCGAACCTGAGACCTCTGATTAGGGATTAAGGAGTACTTGCCACTCCATTACAATCCTGTTGGTAATTGCTTTTTTTTTTTTTTTTCTTTTTTTCTTTTTTTTTAACAATGGCCAATTGGCCATTGTACAAGCTAAAGAGAAATGGAGACCGTTTGTGACAGTTGCTGGAGTTTCGTGAATTGTTTTAGTTCTTTACCTATCCAGCCTTCAAATTTCTTCTAGTTTGCATCATTTTAAATTTCTAGAATTGTGGCCAAGAAAAGTTTAAGATATTTCAATGGTTTAAGATATTGCCTCGAGACAGCTCCAAATTTGTCTTTTCTAGGTATAAACAATATTTAAACAATCAAGTCAGTTAGAAAGTAATTGCAGTGTACTCTACTTAATAACATTATTTAATAACCTAGAACAAATGTTAAATGACATGTTATACTAAGTTAAAATAACAGTGTTGTTCAAAAAATTTATTACATTATTAACTTAAATTCTTGTAGAAAAGGAAATACTTAAAAAAAATCAATGATTATTTTGAAAACTGAAGGAATGGTGGAATAACTTTCATAATCTCAAAGTGGCTGGTCAAACATTTAGAATTAAAAAAAAAGTGCTTTTGAGTGGAAACATAAGCAGTTTTGGAGAAGCAAAAAAAAAATAGTTTTTTTCTAGAAGCACTTTTTTAAAAAGCATTTTTGAGAAAAATACACTTAGAAGCACTTTTTTACTGTTTCATCAAGCACTAATTGCTGCTCAAAAATTCTTTTCAAATTAATTAGTCAAAAACAAGCTGCTTTTCATCAAAAATATTTTTGAGAAAAAAAACTTCTCAAAATAAACTAATTTTAGAAGCTTGGTCAAAGAGGCTATTAATGTATATAAAAAATGTAGCTATTGAGCATCTTGAAAATTCTCATCGTCTGAAAGTGGTTGGGGTGAGGGTGTTTTGTGCTGCGTGTGTGGACAATAATCTGCATTTAGGATGTTATCTAAAATAAATAAATAAAACTCATATGCGCCACAAGAATGTGAAACAACATAATTTACAAACAAAGCACCAAATCATAATTATTAGGTCTCATAACTTGGTAGGAATCGAAAAACATACACCGAATAGAAAGAAGGAAACATAAACAGTTTTTGTGGGAAGAAGTGAAAAAAATTAAAACAAACAGCCCCTAAAGACAAGACAATAGGGTAAGTTGTCCTAATATGAAACTTAGAAGCCTTCAGGCTTGTAGGCAATGAAACTGATGCACTGCACTTGACGCACGTTGTCGAATCCGATGATACGGATCCAGGCCTCTGGGTATGCCTTCTTCGCCTCTCCCACCTCAGCCAACACTTGGGTGGCATCAGTGCACCCAAACATGGGCAGCTTCCACATGGTCCAGTATCTGCATCACAAGCGGATTCAGGATTTAAAATTTAACATTTCGTTCTTGGTCGATTTTTGTACCATTTTTCAACATTTATATTCATGATTTAACTAAATAATTGTGACTGACCTGCCGTCATAGTATCCTGGTGACCTGTTGTTTTCACGGTAGACAAATCCGTGCTGCACATATGAAGCAATTCTAAGGTTAAATTTTTTTTAAATATAAAAATATGGAACAACAAATAGAAAAAAAAAAAAAGTCACATAAAATAGAGGGAGTATGCAAAATTATTGACCTGGGTCTCGAATTCCAAGCAAGGAACCCATCCATTTTTCAAAAGGTACTCAATTTCCCTAAGCAGTTGCTCCTCGCTTAAATCGGGAAGGTATGAGAGAGTCTCGTACTTCTTCTTGCCATATGGGGGCCATACCTATACTCCACAAAAAGAACTTTTAATTATGACAGGTTGAGCTACAATAATTGGAAAAAGAAAATTCTTTTACACTGTCGATGTATATAAGTTACCTGCATGCATTGCACTCTTCCACCATTGCTGGCAATGGAAGTGATGTCAAGGTTTTGCTTCCTTGAAACAGGGAATGAGGCAGCTGACTTAAGGCCAGTGAAAGGTGCAACCATGTTAGCTTGAGCAACATTGGTGCGAGTGGCAACTGCTGCAGAGGAAAGAACAGAGGAAGCCATTGCTAATTGCACTTAGACAGAAAGATTTCTCTTTCTCCCTTTTCCTTAACTTCCAAGATGGTCATTGCATAGTTGCCCACCACCCTATATATAATGATAAGGTTTTACATATTTCCCATATCTAACGGACAAAAATCAACAACCCCCTCATCTTGGAGTAAAGCTAACCATTGGATTATGTGGTTCTTGATACATTATACAAATCTTAATATCCACACATGAAAGGTTGGAAAATTATTTTTGGAGCTAAGCCATTCTTCATTTAAGACACCACAATGGAGATGCCACGTGTAAGCACCTCAGTGATCTTATCTCATCCTAGATGGGTAGGAAGAGGATATGAATGTGTGATTGAGGTTGCTTAACTTTTTTGAGTCCCTTTTGCTTGGACTATTGCCGTATTTGTTTATGTATATATGTTTTATTTTTCATTTTGCCAAATACTCATGGTTTAGAAGTTCAAACTTAATTAATTGATAGCTAGAGTACCATTTGCTTCCTTAAATTGTCCACAACTTGATGCAATACACCGAACACAACTTACTTTTCTTTTCATGAATCAATAATCAATGTCTTTTCTCTTTTGCAACTAATTCTTTTTATTACTTGATCTCTATGTTTTCATTAATCTACGTGACACTTTTTTCTGTTTGATTTGTTTCAAAAGAATGACAAGACACAAGTTCTAGCCACCTCTTTTTGGTTAAGATTAGTCTTCGATAGATCTGATGAATGAATAATTCTAGAAATTGGTACTAAAATATGCGTTAATGTTACATCACATCAATACAAACTTAGAAAGTCACCTTTCATTAAATGAAAACCTATTTAAACTGCTGGCACTTAGTTACACGCAAAGATCATTTGCTGAACAAAGTCAAATTGCAATCCTATGTTAATAAAATTATCTGTCACGTCTACTGAATAGAGCTTTGGTGATGAAATGTGAAATGAGTCCAACAGGGCAAGACAGCAAGCACAATGACACAGAATGGCGAGTTTCGATATCATTCTGCAATCCATCATGATAAATCTGCCTGTTTCACATTAAAAAATTAATGGAATAATAATTAAGAGTTTTAATAAGGCATCGTTCTTCCTTGTCCCAAAAAAAAAAAAAAAAAGATTTAACTAAAAAAAGATTCGACTTATATATACTGACATAGCAGAATTTATACATTAACAGTCTTATGTGACACGTTGTAATAGATTGTCAGTCTTGTTTTATCAAAATGTCACAAGACTCACGTGGGTGCTTAGTTTTGTGAGGCTTACGTCTAAGTGTCCGATTGAGCATCCTAAACACGCATAATGTCCAACGCTCGAGAATCGCCCAACAATTATTACTCAAATTATGTGTCAAATTTCCTAATTAGCTCTATTGACGACCCTCAAAATATTTTAACAAATGAATGATTAAGGTTTTATTCATCTACAGGAATATGAAGATTGAGAGTAACTCAACTAACGAGTCATCATATTGCATATATACTATTGAGAACAACGTGAAAGGTGAATATAATTTGAATATTTTTCCTAAAATAGATAATCAAAATATATATCTTCACTTGCTATTGGCCTTCATGTCTTAGTTCTATTTCTCTCAAAATTATCAAACTTTTCATATTTTATCATTTGAAAGTAATTTTGTATTTACTCATGAAGGAGTAATATTTTAAATTACAGCACTGGTGAAGTTTATTAATTATTTAATTTTAGTAAGGTAAAATGTTTAGTTTAATAATATTTATGAAGAAATAATTGTGATTTTGTTATTATTTAAAAGTTAAGAAGTTATAATTAATTTGTATTCAGTAGTAACATTAGCATTATTGATTGTTTATGCGGTAAAACATGCTAGATATTTTATTCTCTCTAAGATTTTTAGTCATTTATAATTTTCTTAAACTTTTAATATACTTTCTATATTTTATGTTATTATGCTATTTTATTAAATTAAAAATTAAAAATTATAAAGATTTATGAGACTTACGCCTCATGCCTCGGGGCTTATGCCTCACCTCATAGTAGGTAAAACGTCCCGCCTTTTGAAACACTATTTTCTAGGTAACTCATCACTTAAATGTGATAGTTGTAATTATTTTTTAAATGGTTTGACAGTGTTAATATCTTTGTTATTGTCAATATGTTGACACAAATACACACACAGCTGTGTGACAAAGAGAGAGAGACCAACCTAGCAGCAAAAAGATCAACAGCCAAGAGGTGAATCCATGCAGAAGCTAAAGTCATCACCCTGGAGAACATCTCAGCAATACCACCTAGCTGAATGAGAACAAATGTTAGTATCACTTCATATAAATTACTACTTCATATGTTCAATATAATTTGATTAGGTACAACATTAAAGAAAAAGAGAAACTTTTTCTAACATACAAAAGTATTTCTAGAACTCGTAATTTTAAATGTGCAATACCAATGGCTATAAGGAGTCGTTTGGTAGGGGAACAAGCAGGATTATAAACAGGGATTAAATAGTGATGTGTTTATTTAGTTGATATATTTTTACTGAGAGATGTTTGGTGTATTAGACTAAAAATGGGACATAGGGGTATAATATAAAATATGTATTTGATGTATACTATAGATAGATAGGGATAAATTTTTATTTTCAATGGAGAAGAGCCTTGGAAAAGGGTATTTTTGTCATTGTAGTGTTTTATCCTGTAATTAAATAATCCCTGGATTATTACCACCCTTATAGAATAATACCACAATATGGTATAAATTAATCTGGGATTGCTAATCCCCAATTTAAAAATTCAACCAAACTTGAGATAAAATAATCGCATATCTAATCTCAAGATTATTGTGCCTCCCACCTACTAGACGACTTCTAAGAGCATATTACTAAGGATAAAATAGATAGTTTATAGAAAGGTATCTTGTTTTTGGAAAGAAGAAGAAGAAGAAGAAGAAGGAGAAGAAAAGGAGTATTATATAATTAAAATGGAAAAGAGGGAGTATGTGGTTGAGCAAATACCTCTGGAAGCCAATATTTATTAGGAAATAATAGTTGCATAGTATCTGGTGTCCATGAGAGGTACAAGAGATATACATAAAGAAGTCCAAGCACAATATAAGGTGTGCTGCTCTCCATCACTTTTTGGGTCTGCAATTGGCATTATGAACTATTATCTATCACAACTTAACTAATTGCAAGTGAAGTAATGAATTTTCAGACTTCATGTTCTAGGACAAGCTACCTCGTCCAAAATCAGAACCTCAAAACCAATAAACTTTTTTTTCAACGAAAAAGTCATTCAACTTGCTTAAGTATCATAAAAAATTACTAAACACTTATTTGCAATCAATAAGTCACGCAACTTTGCCTAGATATATAAAAAATGCTCCTTTGTTTTCTCCTGCTGACTTAATCAAAGTTGAGCGATTTGTTCGTTACAAATATAGCGTAATGACTTTCGTGATATTTAAACGAAGTTGAGTGACTCTTTCGTTACAAAAATAATATAGTAACTTTGTTGCAATAAAGTAAAAATTGAGCGGCAATTCATGAAATTAACCCATCAATGCATAGATTGAAATCACATAACATGAGGAAAGTAGAAAAAGATGGTGAGAGAACTTGTGACCTAGCAATTTACTTTTATTCATGATATTTATGACAGAAACTGATAAATAGTAGAACAGATTAATTTAGGTCGATAATAATTCAGAAAACTTACAAGTGCAGCTTTAGGTGCCACAACCATGAAGAAATAAAAGGGAAGAACTGCTAATGTTCCCAATGGGAATACACTAGTAGCAATTTGAGAACTTTCCAACCCTGCAAACAGACAGAGCATAAACACTTTGGACCCGTTTGTCCATAGATTTTTTTTTTTCTGAAATTTTTATCAAAACTGTATTTGTCCATTAAATTTTTCAAGTTTTTCAGAAAAAACTTTTTTCCCTACTTACAGAACTGCAAACTTTTTTCAAGTGAATTGCATGTTCAAACATAATTTCAAATTCCAAATACGATGTTTAAACTATATTTTTCATTAATTAGCACACATTTAAAACTCTTTAAACCAATGGATCATAGAGGAAAATAATTACACGAGGCAGACACCATTGAGCTCTTTCTTTGCAGAAGATTTCTTGTAACATTTGGACGAATAACGATTCTTGATCCTCCCATAAAACTCAATCCAGTGCTTAGCTTGGTTCCCGATCCTCCAACTTGTTGACTTGAAAGATTAGAGTTGATAATTGGTGCAAGAGCAAAAGAGGCAACATGGTTCCTCTGCAGCTAAGTATAGAATCGTTCTTGATTTAATTATTCATAAGTGGTAAAAAAATAAGGTGAATCTGCCCCAAAAGCTGTAGAAGTTCAAGCTTAAATGGGTAAAGAAGTTCAATAGTTCTAAATCTTGTGGAGGTAGAGAGGTTGTTTCCGATAGACTATCGGTTATAATATATGTATATTCGCGTAAGAAAATATATTTTTCTTATAAATTTCTATTTGTTGATATGGAATACATAAAAAATGATTATCATGAAAGACATCAACCCAAAGCTGCACCTTTGGATCTATTTTAAACTGAACTAATAAATGATATCTCTCATAGTACAACAACTAGACAAAATTGAATATCCAATTAGAAAAAAATTTGTTGAAGCTTAAAAATCCCACAAATATGGTGGGAATTTGTGCAACAAAAACACCAATTTACTCACAAATATTATCACTAAAGATTATGGTGGGACGAAGAGAATCCCTTCACCTTAACCAGAATTCTCAGGTTCGAGGTCAAGGAATGAAAAAAATTCTGATAGGGAGCGTTTTTTTTTTCTTAAATAATATAAATTGAATTAGACGGGATTCAAAGCAAAAATTAGATATTACTTAACAAAAGATGGTCATAGAATTAGATATAAAGTTATAAGCAGCATACCTTGTGTGAGATCGAAAAGTGGCAAAAACAAGAAGAGAAGGCCATGCTTAAAGGGGAGGAAATACTCATCCAAGAATTTGAAGAAAGTCAACAACGAGAATTACAATAAAGTAGCATCCTCATCTGCTATACATATAAAGAGTGCACGGAACTGTAATAGAAAGTAGTTTCCAGGGAAGCAAGCAACTTTCAAATCAGCGCATAATATTAGATATTTACGCCAAACTAATGAATACGAAATACATAATATGTTTTATTTATACACACTTCTAACTTCAATTTATCATTTCACTATAATTTAATGTGATTTGGTGTAAGTAAATTTTTTTTTTGAAATGAATAGAGATCGTCAGTTACGGCTAATACTACACTAAAGCTCTGCCCTCATAGTGCAAATGCCTTACTTATATCTTCTAATGAAATTTCCATAACTGGACTACACTCTGCCCGAACTACCTCGCATAGTGCAAGTGCCTAACTAAAATAACCATGTAATGAAATTTAACCAATTCCAACCACACAGCCTTATTTGACTGAAAGTGTTCGCACCACTTGTTCTCGTTGGTTTACTCCTATCGTGTATTGGACTTTTGTAATATGATTTGGGTTCAATTTATGTACACCGATATATAGCCTATGTTTTCTTACACCATGACTTACAATAACAATAAGTAATTATAATATTTAGGGAGAATACCTAATTATTTCTTGAAGTAGTACCCTTCTTTTTTAATAACACGTGTCAGCAAATTATTGGTCCATAATTACACTTTTCCCCTCTTTAACTGAGGTTGGCCTCGAAAGGTATATTGATACCACTTCAAACTTGTTTACGGGGGTATTAAGACCTTTATAAAGTTTAAGTATGTTCTTGAAAAAAGAGTACTATTTCAAGGGGTAATTAGGTACTCTGATAGAGCTCTTAACAAGGTAGGCGTAAAAGCCAAATTGCTCATTCCAATAATTGAAGAGCTGTTGGATGAACCAGAGAGATTACAAATTTATTTCAAGATAGACTTGAGAGCTGGATATCATCAAATTAGGACGACAACTTCGCGCAAAACAACTTTCAAGACTCACTCAGGACTACATTTAGTGATGCATTTTGGAGTAACTAATACACCATCCAGCTTTCAAGGGCTAATGAATCACATTTTCCAAGATCACTTGAGGGAATTCTTCTTGGTATTCTTGTTTTCAGTCAAAGCCTGGAAGAATATGTACAACATCTCGAAGTTACTTTTGACTTGTTAGTCCAACACCAACTGTTTGATAAAGAAATCAAATGTATTTTGCAACTGAGAGGATTGAGTATCTGGGGTATCACATATCTGTTGAAGGGGTAGCCACAGATTCTATAAAGGTAGAAGTTATTCAATCATGGCGAGAGCTTGCTAACCTCAAACAGTTAAGGGGATTCCAAGGCCTAGTAGGTTATTACAGAAAATTATAAGAGGTTATGGGGTAATGTAAACCTGTTATTGATATTCCAAATAGATTAATTTCAAATGGTCCAACAAAGCTACTGTAGCTTTTGATGAACTCAAGAGGGCATTGATTTCTGCTCCAGTACTAGTGTTACCAGACTTCTCCATACCCTTTGTAGTAGAGACTGGTGCATGTAACTTAGGAATTGGAGCAACCTTGATGCAAAAGAGGCAACCAATTGCCTTTAGCAAGGGGCTAGCTCCTCAACGTAAAACACTCTTTGTATATGACAAATAGCTAGTGGCTTTAGTCATGGTAGTAAAAAATGAGCTCAATATTAATTGGAAGATCTTTTATATTGAAGATAGACTCAAATTCCTTCTTGAATAAAAGTTGCACAGAGGGTCTCGGTTGAAGTGAAGAGCTAAATTCATGCAATATGACTTTATCATTGAGTATAAGAAGGGGAAGAAGAACAAATTGGAAGATGCATTATCTAGGCGTCTAGTGGTTGAATTAGCTACTTTGACCTTGTCAACAGTCAAAACTGACTAATTGACTCTAATAATGCAAAGTTTAAAATTGGATGTGGAGTTAATGTTATCTCAAGCTTAAAAGAGGATGGAGAAGCTAAAACTCGGAGATATTCTTTTATGCATGGACAACTTAAAAAGGAGGAAAAACTGGTGATAGGTCCAGATGCACCCCTAAAGAAGAACATTATGCACTTGTGGCATGATTCACCCACTGGTGGACACTCTAGCATTGAGCAAACTTACAGAAGGATATCTTCTCTTCTTTTTTTTTATAGGAAGGGGATATGGGAGGATGTACAGACATATGTCAAGGATTATGACATCAGAGACACAAGTGTATTGGTGGAAAAATAGACTCGATACGTGAATTAATGATATGCTGACAGGTAGCATTAGAATTACAGCAATAAAGAAGAATGATAAGGCATGGATAAACACCCACGGAATTGATTACAAAGATACCGTATCTGACAACTGGGAAAGAAGAGATAGGCACGAGAAGCATGATCGAAGACTACAAAAGGGAAGATTCATTAATAGTTATGGATATAGAAAAAAAATCGGCACGATCATTGATTATGCGCGATTGACTATTATTACCATAACCATTACGAATGACTCAAGTAACAGGCAATTAATGTAGTTAATGTTAGTAATGGGTAGGAATTAAGTGGGGCAAAGCAGTTACACATTGTGCCCTTATATAAATCCACTTACTATATTTTGTACGATCATCAAGGAATTCACAAATATATACTACCAGTCTTTTATTTCTCTGCTTGACTGAAGATTCTTATTCTCAACTTTTGGAAGGAAGCTACGATTATCAGTATGATTTCCTTTTCTTTACTCAATGAATATTTAGTTTCTATTATTTCTTATTCTTCTATATTCAGAAAAGCGAAGTAAAATTGATTATTAGAAACCCGATTTATTTTAATATTTGCTTTGACCACAAAAATTATTTTTTGGTTAAACAAATTGGTTCCGTTGCCTGGACATCTAGTAATCTGTTCACTTTTCATATTTTACCTTTAACAACGAATTATGTCTACTACTAATAAAATTATTCAGATAGGTGATGGAGAACAAGGAAGGCAACAAGGAGGAACTCCTCCAAACCACACACCCGCAGCTACTTCACTGCGTTTACAAGAAAATTCACCTGAAAGATTTACTAATCGTAACATTGGACAACAAATTGTTGAATAGTCAAATGAGTAAGATAATTTGAAGCATTTTATTGCTCAACAGATTGGTGAAGCCTTGCGTGCTTCCAAGTGTTGTATAGGCCCCACCACTTGTGAACAAAATTGTGGAAAACCCTCATTTGGGGCTTGAAAACTTTGGAAGTGGGAAAATTCCAAATAATTCTGGAGTCGGAGGTTCAGGTATACCAAATAATTTTAATTTACAAAGTTTAATACTAATCTTGCAGAAACAACTCAAGGAACAAAACGAGCGGATGGAGTAGATACCAGGAGTACCACCCATGATTAAAGGAGAGGATATTGACAAGTATTCTCAACAACCTTGAAAGTCAAGTGCAACATTGTTACAAATACCTAAAAAGTTCAAGATGCCTGGTATTCCAAAATATGATGGGACTATTGACCCTCGAGATCATGTTACCACATTTACTACATGAGTCAAGGGCAACGATTTAACCAAGCAAGAAATCAATCAAGTATTGGTGAAGAAATTTGGCGAAACTCTCACAAAAGGAGCATAACTTGGTATCTACTCTTACCTGAAAATTTGATTGATTCTTTTGCTGAGCTTGCATATTCATTTATAAAAACGCACTCAGGAGCTCAAAAAGTAAAAAAGAGAATGGAAGATATCTTCAAGGTAAAATAGGAGAGTACAGAATTACATAAAGAATTCATGAATCGATTCCAGCGAAAGAGAATGATGTTACCGCGTGTACCTGATAATTGGGAAGCTATGGCATTTGCAAGCAATTTGAATGAGAAAAGCTTAGAATCCATGAGAAGGTTAAAAGAAATCTTGCGGGAATTTTCTGCCACTACTTGGAATGATATTTGTAACAGGTACAACATGAAGTTCCGGATAGAAGAAGATAAGGTATCTCAGCCGAAGGTGGAAGAAAGATTTGGGCCTAAACGTTCAGAATCAGAAAGGAGATCTGGAAAAAAACTTGAATGAACCTTACATGGGACCCCCGGGATGAGATC
Source organism: Nicotiana obtusifolia (assembly GCA_002018475.1). Lineage (NCBI taxonomy): Eukaryota > Viridiplantae > Streptophyta > Magnoliopsida > Solanales > Solanaceae > Nicotiana > Nicotiana obtusifolia. The sequence goes on along the minus strand of MCJB01009567.1, from coordinate 108,635 downwards.
CTAGATCAAAACAAGATCAGGAATGGTTTGATCAAAGATCAAGGCAGAAGGAGACAAGTTCTTCTTCTCGATTCCGAAAGGAACGGGATACAACAAGGAACAACGATCAAAATTCCCGATCAAGAATAGGAGATTATAGTTTCAATGTCAGTACATTCGAGTTGGTAGCCGTGCTAAGAGGAATGGTTGATAAGGTACGATGGCCGAAAAAGATGAGAATAGATCCCAACAAAAGAAGTCAGAAATTCTGGTGTGAAGTCCACAATAATCATGGTCATAGAACAACAAATTGCAGGTTCTTACAAGGGGATGTTGAATATTTACTGAAAAAAGGTTATCTCACTAACCTATTTATAAAAAGGAAAGCGGTCTTATATGAAATGTAGACAAGAACCACCAAAAGTTCCTTCACCAAAGAGGACAGTGAATGTTATAGCCGGAGGTGAGGAGGTCAACAGAGTAATATATAAGGCAGCAAAAAAGACAACCAAGATCTAAGTTACCCACAGAAGCAGATTCGTCTAGTTCTGGAAGAAGACAACATAAAGATTTGACGAGGAAGATGCGGATGGCTTGATTATCCCTCATAACGATGCTCTAGTAATATCTTTACTTATTCATGATACTAATGTCAAGCGAGTTTGTTCATCCAGGTACCTCTGCGAATATCATACTGTTAAGGATGGTGAATGAGATGCAAGTGTTGGATCATATCATACCCAAGGTTCGATCCTTGTCTGGGTTTGATAATTCAAGTGTTGTAACAAAAGGAGAAATTATGTTAGAAACGTTCACAGAGGGTGTCGTCAAAGATACCAAGTTTCAAGTGGTGGATGCAGACATGGCCTATAATATAATTTTAGAAAGGCCATGGATTCATGACATGGATGCAGTACCGTCAACATTGCATCAGGTAAACAAATTCTTGCAATGGGAAATTCGTTAGATCAGGGAAGATCAGCAAGCGGCGCGATAAATCAACACAGTTGTGATAATAAGTGGAGCACCCAAAGACGGAGATGAGAAATAACAATTACATAATTTAGTTGAGGAGAATTTACTTTCTACCTCAACTGAAAATTTAAAGAGTGAAGCGGATATAGATGGGAGGCCCGATGTGATCCAAGAGCCAGAGGAGAATGAAACTATTAAAACAACTGCGAAAGAGCTCTAAGCTATTATATTGTTCGTCTATTGGCTCGATAGAAAAGTTTATATCGGATCAAACTTGAGCTCGGAGATGAAAAATAAGTTAATTAAATTTTTATGTGTTAATGCTGATTGTCTTGCCTGGTCGCACTCGGATATGACATGTATACTACCGTAGGTAATGACTCACAAGTTAAATGAAGACCCATCACACCCTTCAATAAAGCAAAAGAGACGAAAGCAATGAGCGTTTAAAAATCAGGTAATTCAAGAAGATATATAGAAACTTCTGAAAATTGGTTCAATTCGAGAGATAGAGTACCTGACTGGTTAGCTAATACTGTTGTAGTCCAAAGAAGAATGAAAAATGGCGAGTGTGTGTAGACTATACTGATCTAAATAAAGCATTTCCTAAAGATTCATTTCATTTACCGCATATAGATCAACTAATTAATTCTACCGCAGGTCATAAGCTTTTGAGTTTTTTTAGATGCGTATTCTGGATATAACCAAATAAAAATGGATCCTCTAGAAGAGGAAAAATCTTCTTTCATTTACAGACAGGGGGACTTATACTGTAAGGTCATGCCGTTTGGCTTAAAGAACATTGGAGCTACATACTAAAGGTTCGTGACCAAAATATTCCAAGACCACTTAGGAAAAATCATGGAAGTCTACATTAACAACATGCTAGTAAAATCAGCACAAGCGGGAGATCATTTCAAGCATCTGAATGAAACCTTTGAAATACTCCGCAAAATATAACATGAAGTTGAATCCGAAAAAATGTGCCTTTGGTGTGGCCTCAAGTAAATATTTAGGTTTTCTTATTTCTAACAGGGGAATCGAAGTAAACCCTGCTCAAATCAAGGTGATCGAAGAAATACCTGATGTACTCACGAGCAAAAAAGAAGTACAAAGGTTAATAGGAAGAGTAGTGGCTCTGGGGAGATTCATATCTAAATCCTCAGAAAAGTGTTTTAAATTCTTTTCAATATTGAAAAAATAAAATCAATTTGAATGAACTAATGAATGTCAACAAGCTTTGAAGGATTTAAAAGCATATTTGTCAAAATTGTCTCTGTTATCGAAACGGGACAGAGAAAGGTTACTCAACTACTTAGCTGTATCGGAAGTAGCGAGAAGATAAAGATACGCAATCTCCAATTTATTATGTTAGTAAATCAATGTTAGATGCTGAGACACTGTATCCTTATCTAGAAAAACTAGCATTAACATTAATAATGGCTTCGAGAAAGCTGCGACCCTATTTTCAATGTTATGCCATTTCTGTTGTAACAGCTTTTCCATTAAGGAATAATTTGCATAAACATGGGCTATCAGGGATACTAGCTAAATTGGCAATAGAACTAGTGAATATGAGACTGTTTATCAGCCTAGAACTGCCATAAAGTCACAAGTACTAGCAGATTTCAGTTCGAGCTTACTTCCTGAAGTTGAAAAAGAGGTACGAGTATATATCGGATCTAACCTGGGGACTTGGACCTTATATAGAGATGGATCCTCAAATATAAAAGGAGCAAGTTTGGGTATTGTTTTAGTTTGACCTTCATGAGAGATTATTAGGCAAACAATAAAGTTTTATCTAATTACTAATAATGAAGCCGAATATGAGGCAGTAATTGCAGGTTTGGAACTTGCAAAAAAATTGGAGATTGAACAAGTTGAAATCAAAAGTGACTTGTAGCTCGTGGTAAATTAAATGCAAGGAAATTAAGTGGCTAGAGAGACACGAATAAAACAATGTTTGGAAAAGGTGCAGGAACTACTGCGACAATACTAAGTATGGAAATTTGTTCAAATACCAAGAGAAGAAAATGCAGAAGCTGATGGGTTAGCAAACCTGGGGTCCATAGCTGATGTGTCAAACACGAAAAATGCAATCGTGGTGCACTTATTTGATTTAGCGCTTGATCAAACCAAGAATGAGGTAAATTTCAATATTTTAACTTGGGATTGGAGAAATGAATTTGTGAACTATCTGCAGTATGGAATTTTACCTGAGGATAAGAAGAAATCCTAATTGTTGCGAATAAAAGCTACTCAATATTACTTAATAGAAGACAATTTGTATCGCAAAATGTTTGGAGGACCCTTAGCACGGTGGCTTGGTCCATCACAAACTGAATATGTGATGAAATAAGTGCATGAAGATGATCGTGGAAATCACGCAGGAGGAAGGTCGTTAGTAAAAACGCTAATAAGAGCAGGATATTATTGGCCAAAGATGGAAGATGAGGCAGAAAATTTTGTGAAAAGCTACGATAAATGTCAACAGTATGCAAACAACATGCATCAGCCAACAGAGTTGCTTCACTCAATTATTGTACCGTGGCCGCTTATGAAATGGAGAATGGACATCATAGGTCCTCTGCCTCAAGCACCAGGAAAGGTATGATTTTTAATAATTCTAACTGACTATTTTTCTAAGTGGGTTGAAGCATGTGCCTTTAAAAAGGTACGAGAAAAGGAGGTTGTCGACTTCGTTTGGAGGAATATAATATGTCGATTTGGGATTCCAAGGGAAATTATCTGTGATAATAGGCCTCAATTCGTGAGAGCAAAGGTTACTGATTTTTTCAAAAGTTGGAAAATTAAACGAATTACTTCGGCCTCATATCATCCCGTAGCTAATGGACAAGAAGAGTCGAAAAATAAAATCATATTCAACTATATAAATAAACGGTTAGAAGAATCAAAAGGCAGGTGGCCTAAAGTACTACCTAAGGTATTATGGGCTTACAGGACAATGACGAAAATAAGTACGGGAGGAACTACGTTTTTACTTATTTATGATACTGAGTCATAAATTCCAGTGGAAATATGGGAGCTAAGCACATGGTTTAAGCATACAAATGAAGCATTGAATGAGGAAGAACTTCGTATAAATTTATATTTGATAGAGGAGCGACGGGAAGTAGCCTTGATGCGAATGGCAGCACAAAAGCAAATGACCAGCGATATTGCAATAGAAGGGAGAATATTCGATATTTCAAGATTGGAACTTTATCCTTAAGAAGGTGTTTTGATCAACACAGGCGGCAAATCCAGGAAAATGGAGTCCGAAGTTGGAAGGGCCATATCGAGTTAATGGCATTGCTGGAAAAGGAGCATATGAATTGGAGACCATGAATGGGGAAGTGTTACCTTCCAATTGGAATGCGGTACACTTGAAAAAAATACTACTTTTGAGCAATCCATGGTAAGGTATCTCAAAGTTTATTTCTCACTTGTTCATTTGAATTTTACTAACCGTTTTAGATGATAGGCAAAAAGTTAGCCCGCACTAGATGATGATATTTAACCAAAAAGATACGCAGAATAGTTAATTATTTTCGGTCTAGGTTATAATAGTTCTGATGGAAAGGGTTAAGAATCCATTATCTAAAACGTTACCTCCGAGTCCCCTATGTATTTCCTTTTTCAGGGAAAGGACTGCAAAGAAGAGTTGATCCATTGTTAAAGTTTTTATAATTCAAAGCTCAAACATCAGGGAGACTATGCATATGTAAGAAGTACATGAAGAAGTAAGAAGTACAACCCAAAAGCATAGCTCTTAATAGCCAAAGGAAAAACTTGAAGAAAATTGTGAATTTTCAAGCTCGTAAATGGAATGGGAAGTAAGGAACTAAAGATTCAGCAGAAAATTCCCAAGAACTATTAATTTAGGCCAAAAATATAGTAACGGGATAATTAAACTCATACTTGTAAATCTTCTATAAAGAAAGCACTTTCAAAATGATGTACATGAATATTTATTTTGAAAATTCAAATAAAACTTCTTCAAATTACTTCATATTTCATATTTTTACACTAATATGAAGGTGAGACGTCATGTTCATCAGTTTTGTTAATATACAAGGGCTCTCTTTTATAAATAAGACCGTTATTTAGCCACGGTATATTTGAGCATTCATTCTATTCAGATAAATAAAAAGAAAAAGCTCGAAAATTGAAGAGCAAAAATGTAACGACCCGACCATTCATTTTGAGTATTATAGCCTTGTTCCCCTATTTATCATTTTTACTATGCTTAATTATGGTTATGTGACTTGTTGGGGTGGTTGATTTTTTTACGGGAATGTTTTGGAATGAATTGGGACACTTAGTCCCAAGGTTGGAAGCTTAAGTTGAAAGAGTTGACCGGATATTGGCTTATGTGTAAACAACTCTGAAATGGAGTTTTGATGGTTCTGATAGTTTTGTATGGTGATTTTGGACTTAGAGGTATGTCCGGATATTGATTGGGAGGTCCGTAGGTCGTTTTGGCTTAAATTGGCGTAAGTAAAAAAATTGAAGGTTTGGAAGGTTGAGAAGTTTGACTGAGAGTTAAATTTGTTGATATGGGGATTATGGTTCTGGGAGTTGGAGTAGGTCTTTGTGTCATTTATGACTTCTATGCAAATTTGAGGTCAATCAGAGTTGGTTTGATATGTTTTGGCATCGACTTTGGAAGTTGGAAATCTATTAGTTTCAATAGGCTTGAATTGGGGTGCGATTTATTTTTTGATGTTGTTTGATGTGATTTGAGGCTTCAACTAAGTTTGTATCGTGTTTTAGGATGTGTTGGCATATTTATATGGGGCCCTGGGGTCTTGGGGGTGATTCGAATTGAAATCGGATTGAGAATTTGACTTAAGGAATTTCTGCTATGTTTCAGTTCGGTGCGACCGCACCTGCAAGGTTTTGGCTGCAGGTGCTAAGCCGCAGAAGCAGCCATGGGGTCGCAAAAGTGGTTCTAGTTGAGCTAGGCAGCGGTTGCAGGTTCAAGATTAGTTTCGAATCTGCGAACCCGCATATGGTATTTGTTTCCGCAGAAGCGGAGGAGGAGCTGGATTGGAAGCCCGTAGAAGCGGAAAGTTGTGCGCAAAAGCGCATCTGAAGGTGCGAGCTATGGACCGTAGATGTAGATGCGAATGGTTGACCGCAGAAGCGGTGACCTTGACCTCAAGATATGAATGTGATCCAGTATGAGATGAAATTTCCAAATTTGGCCCGTCATGATATATGATTGTTTCCCAAAGAGAGAGAGAGATAGAGAGAGAGAGCAGATCAGGAGGTTCATTGATGGCCTCAACTATTGCCTACGTTACAGTTTGGCCCGAGAGATCGAGATGGATGCTAGGTTTGACCAGGTGGTCGAGATTGTTAGGCGCTTAGAGTTTGTTCGCAGGCTTTAGCGCAAGGAGTGAGAGGGCAAGAGGCCCCGTAGTTTTGGTGGTTTCAGTGATACCTCATCTGGAGGTCAATCACATCATACCAGAGGTCATTCTTACAGGCCCGTTTAGATGGCTCGTCCAATTTATCGTGGTGCATCAGCTAGTCATGGTTCATACAATGCTCGTTCGGGTCAGTCATCTTTTATTACCCTCCTAGTTCAAAGTTCATCCTGTGCTTCATTAGTTCAGGGTTAGTTAGTACCGGGTTCTTCCAATGGTTATTCTAGTTCTCGAGGTCCGATGCAAGCCCTACCGCCATTTCCGGTTTGATGTTGTTATGATTGTGGAGAGTTGGGGCATGTGAGGAAGTATTATCCCCGTCACTATAGAGGTCCAGTGCAGTGGGGAGGCCTACTATGACCCCTGCACTAGTTGCTACCCCAACCGCTCAACCAGCTCGGGGTGGAGATCGTACGGGCCGAGGTCACCCAGAGAGGGAGGTCAGATAGGTGGTGGTTAGGCTCGATGCTATGCTTTTCCCACCAGGACAAAGGCAGTTTCTTCAGATGCAGTGATCACATGTATTGTTTCAGAGTCCCACAGGGATGCTTCTATATTATTTGATCCTGGTTCCACTTATCCATATGTATTATCGTAGTTTTCTTGTTATTTGGATATGCCTCATGATTCCTTAGTTACGTTTGTTCATGTATCCATGCCGGTGAGTGATTCTATTAAATTGGACCGTGAATATCGGTAGTGTGTGGTGACTATTGGAGGATTGGAGATGAGAGTTGATCTTTTACTACTTAGGATGGTTGATTTTGACATGATTCTAGGCATGGACTGGTTGTCACCATGTCATGCTATTCTGGATGTCATGCTAAGACCGTGACGTTGGTGATGCTGAGATTGCCTAGGATTGATTGGAGAGGTTCTTTGGACTATGTTCCCGGTAAAGTGATTTCATATTTGAAGGCCCAACGGATGGTTCGGAAGGGGTGTCTGGCGTATTTGGCCTTTGTGAGGGATGTTGGTGTTGATACTCCTACCATTGAGTTTGTTCCGGTAGTGAGAGACTTTTTGTATGTGTTCCTTGCAGACCTGTCGGGCATGCCGCCCGACAAGAATATTGATTTTGACATTGACTTGGTGTCGGGCACTCAGCTCATCTCTATTCCATCGTATCATATGGAAACAACAGAGTTAAAGGAATTGAAAGAACAGGTTGACAAATTACTTGATAAGGGGTTCATTAGGCCTAGTGTCTCGCCTTGGGGTGCACCAATTCTGTTTGTGAAGAAGAAAGATGGCACTATGCAGATATGCATTGACTATAGATAGTTGAACAAAGTTACAATTAAGAACGAGTACCCATTGCCATGAATTGATGACTTAATTGACCCGCTTCAGAGCACTAGAGCATTCTCTAAGATTGATTTGAGGTCTGGGTATCACCAGTTGAAGATTCGGGATTCTAACATCCTGAAGACAACATTTAGGACCCGCTATGATCACTACAAGTTCCTTGTGATGTCTTTGGCTGACCAATACCCCAGCAACATTTATGCATCAAATGAATAGTGTATTCCAGCCATATCTTGATTCTTTTGTCATGGTATTCATTAATGATATACTGGTGTACTCACGCAGCGGAGGAGCTTGAGCAGCATTTGAGGATTGTACTATAGACGTTGAGGGAGAAAAAGCTTATGCTAAATTCTTCAAGTGTGAGTTCTGGCTTGATTCTGTAGCATTCTTAGGGCATGTGGTGCTCAGTGAGGGTATCAAGGTAGATCTGAAGAAGATTGAGGCAGTTCAGAGTTGGCCCAGACCGTCTTCAGCTACTGAGATTCGATGTTTTCTTAGCTTGTCTGAATATTATCGCCGTTTCGTGGAGGGTTTCTCGTCCATTACGGCACCTTTGACTAGATTGACCCAGAAGGGTGCCTCATTCAGGTGGTATGATGAGTGTGAGGAGAGCTTTCAGAAGCTCAAGACTGCTTTGACCACAACTCTACTTCTAGTTTTGCCTTCAGCATCAGGTTCATATACAGTGTATTATGATGCTTCTCGTATAGTTATCGGGTTTGTCTTGAAGCAGGAGGGTAGGATGATTGCATATGTGTCATGTTAGTTAAAGCCCCATGAGAAGAACTACCCCCCCCCCCC
>MCJB01009567.1:25832-100114 GCA_002018475.1 Nicotiana obtusifolia | reverse complement strand
CCCCCCCCCCCCTCATGATTTAGAGTTGGCAGCCATTGTTCATGCATTAAAGATTTGGAGGCATTACCTCTACGGTGTATTGTGAGGTATATACAGATCATCAGAGTCTACAACACTTGTTTTAGCAGAAGGATCTAAATTTGAGACAGCAGAGATGGTTGGATTTGTAAAAGACTATGATATCATCATTTTGTATCATACCAGAAAGGCCAATGTACTGGTCGATACCTTGAGTAGAAAGGCAGTGAGTATGGATAGCCTTTCATTTATTCCAGTTGGTAAAAGACCACTAGCATCAGATGTTCAGGCCTTGGCCAACCAATTTGTGAGGTTAGATATTTTGGAGCCTAGTCGGGTTCTAGCTTGCATGGTTTCTCGGTCTTCTTTATATGTGCGCATCAGAGAGCGTTAGTATGATGACCCCCATTTGCTTGTCCTTAAGGACACGGTACAATACGGTGATCCCAAGGAGGTTTCTATTGGAGATGATGGGGTTGCAGATGCAGGGACGGATTTGTGTGTCCAGTGTGGATGGGTTATGTGAGTTGATTCTCGAGGAGCCCACAGTTCATGGTATTCCATTTATCCGGGTGCCACCAAGATGTACCGGGATTTGAGGCAACACTATTGGTGGAGAAGAATGAAGAAATATATAGTGGAGTATGTGGCTCGGTGCTTGAACTGTCAGCAGGTGAAGTATGAGCATCAGAGGCCAGGGTGGTTTTCTTCAGAGACTTGAGATTCCTGAGTAGAAATGGGAGTGTGTTATCGTGGACTTCGTCGTTAGACTCCCACGGACTTTGAAGAAATTCGATGCTATTTGGGTGATTGTGGACCGATTGACTAAGTCCGCACATTTCATTCTGGTTGTGACTACCTATTCTTCAGAGCGATTAGCTGAGATCTAGATCCACGAGATTGTTCGCCTTCATGGTGTGTCGATGCTCATTATTTCAGATCGATGTACGCAGTTCACATTGCAGTTTTAGAGAGCAGTGCGGCGAGAGTTAGGCACACGATTTGAGTTGAGCACAGCATTCCACCCAAATGGACGGACAATCCGAGCGCACTATTCATATTTTGGAGGATATGCTACGCGTTTGTGTTATGTATTTTGGGGGTTCTTGGGATCAGTTTCTACCACTTGCTGAGTTCTTTTTTGCCTACAACAATAGCTACCAATCGAGTATTCAGATGGCTCCTTATGAGGACTTATATGGGAGGCGATGTAGTTCTCCAGTGGGTTGTTTTGAGCCGGGAGAGGCTAGGTTATTGGGTACTGATTTGGTTCGGGATACCTTGGAGAAAGTCAAATTGATTCAGGATCGGCTTCGCACGGCACAGTCTAGGCAGAAGAGTTACACCGATCGGAAGGTTCGTGATATTGCATATATGGTGGGAGAGAAGGTATTGCTCAGAGTATCACCCATGAAGGGTGTGATGAAGTTCGAGAAGAAGGGCAAGTTGAGCCCTCGGTGTATTGGCCCTTTTGAGGTGCTTGAGAGGAATGGGGAGGTGGCCTACAAGCTTGCATTGCCACCTAGTCTATCGGGTGTTCACCTAATGTTTTATGTTTCTGCTTCGGAAGTATTATAGTGACGCATCTCATATTTTGGACTTCAGCACGGTTCAATTAGATGGGGATCTGACTTATGATGTGGAGCCGGTGCCCATTTTGGATTGGCAGGTTTGAAAGTTGAGATCAAAAGATATAGCTTCAATGAAAGTTTAGTGGAGAGGCCAGCCAGTCAAGGAAGCTACTTGGGAGACCGAGCGGGAGATGCAAAGTAGATATACAAACCTACTTGAGGCTCCATGTATGATTCTAGACCCGTTCGAGGACGGATGTTTGTTTAAGAGAGGGAGAATGTAACGACCAGTCGTTTTGAGTATTGTAACCTTGTTCCCCTATTTATCGCTTCGTCTAAGTTTAATTATGGTTGTGTGACTTGTCGGGGTAGTTGGTTTGGTTTCGGGGATGTTTTGAAATGAATTAGGACACTTAGTCCCAAGGTTGGAAGCTTAAGTTGAAAGAGTTGATCGGATGTTGACTTATGTATAAATGTCTCCGGAATGGAGTTTTAATGGTTAGCTTTATATGGTGATTTTGGACATAGGGGTATGTCCGGATATTGATTAGGATGTGTTGGTATGTTTGGATGGGGTCCCAGGGGCCTCGGGGGTGATTTAGATTGAAATCGGATTGAGAATTTGACTCAAGGAATTTCTGCTATGTTTCAGTTATGGTGCAATCGCACCTGCGAGGTTTTGACCATAGGTGGGAGCCGCAGAAGTGGCCATAGGGTCATAGAAGCGGTTCTGGGTGAGTTGGGCAGAGGCCACAGGTACGAGACTATTTTCGCATATGCGAGCCCGCAGATGCGTATTTGTTTTTGCAGAAACGGAGGAGGAGCTAGATTAGAAGTCCACAGAAGCTGATAGTTGTGCGCAGAAGCACGTCCGGATGAGGGCTATGGACCACAGAGTGTTTAAGTGAGTTCCGCAGATGCAGTTGGTTGACCGCAGAAGCGGTTTCGCTGGACAGAACATAAATGTCGAAGGGTTTGGCATTTCTCTTATTTTTGGACTTGTGGAGCTCGGCTAGGGGCAATTTTTGAAAGGGATTTCACTATAATTCAAAAGGTAAGTGAATTTTGATCACTTTTGTCCATTAATATTGAATACCCATTGATTTTTACACCTAGATTATGTGAGTTTGAGGTGAAATTTAGGGGACTTTGGACTAGGTATTGGAGAGTAAGATTTAGGGATTTGAGGGTCGATTTTTGGTCAGAATTGGATGATTTTTGTATGGTTGGACTCGTAATTGAGTGGGTGTTCGGATTTTTTGAATTTTGTCGGGTTTCGAGGTGTGGGCCCGAGGTTAACTTTTTGGGTTGACTTTTTGAATTTGGTTTAAGACTTCAGCTTTGTGGTATGAAATCGATTCCTATAACTTGTATTGATAATAATAAGTTGTTTATGACTAGATTCTAGTTGTCCGGAGGCCGATTCGCGAGGCAAGGATTTGTTGGAGCATTGAGTTGCGCATTTTAAGGTAAGTAACACTTCTAAACTTGGATTTGAGGGTATTTAACCCTAAGGACTACGTTATATGAAAATTATTGGGGTGACGTACGCGGCTGGTGACGGGCGTGTGTGCGTGCACCGATTTGCTTATGGTTTGGGGAGGCCTTTAGGATATTACCGAATTTGTTTTGCTATCACATCATGTTACCCTGACGTTTGCTCTACTGGTTTGATTATGTGAACTGTGAATCATGTTAGACATCATGTCTAGGCTATGTGCTAATTGATTGAGACTTGATAGCGCTGTTCTTGTTGTTTCTGAGTTAAATATCTTATTTGCACACATATTCTCAGTCATGATACTATATCCGCGTATGATATTTTGGTCTCAGTACTTCTTATTTGATTCCTCACATGTTGTTGATATCGCTTAAGGGTAAAGCTGTTTAATTGAATACTTGAGATGTGTTCATCTTAGACTTGAATGGTAAATGACTGAGTTTGGACCTTAGAACCGGTTGCTACTGATTTCAGGTGACGCGTACGCTAGGCTCATATTGGGCTAAGTGTTATTATTTTGAGGCAACGCGTGCACCGGGCCTCATTATTGGGCTAATTGATTATAGTTAGTGCTTGTGCAGGATCCGCCCCTCCAGAGTCTGATATGCCAGTAGTGGGAGCAGGCACAATGTTTCATATATGTGCTTGATGATGGGCAGTGTAATGACTCGGCCATCGTTTTGAGCATTTACACTTCGCTTGGTGGTTTGAGGGCATGAGTAGCTCCGTATCATGCATTATGACTTATGTGTATTATTGATATTAGTTTTTAGGTGATCGAAGTTAGTTTGGAAGAAGGAATTTCATGTTTGAAGCTTTAAGTTGGAAGAGTAAACCATGTTTGACTTTTGCATATTTAACCCCAGAATGGATTTTGATGGTTCCGTTAGGTCCGGCTTGCGATTTTGGACTTGGGCATATATCCGGATTTGTATATTGGGTGTTTCTAGAAGGTTTCAACGCTATTTGGCCAAATTTGGAAATTTGAAGGTTTGGAATGTTCACAAGTTTGACCGATAGTTGACTTTGATGATATCGGGTTCGAATTGTTGTTCCGGGAGTTGTAATAGGTTTGTTATGTCATTTGAAACTTGTATGCAAAATTTGGATTCATTTTAGATCGGTTAGGCTTGAATCGGACTCTTGGTTTGAAGTTTGAAGTTTATGAACTTAAGAAATTGATCTTAATTGACGATTCATGATTTTGATATTAATATGTGTGATTTGAGGCCTCGAGTAGGTCTGTAATATGTTTTGAGACTTGTTGATATGTTCGGACAGGGTACCGAGGCGCTTGGGTGAATTTCGGGGTGGTTTCGGACCATTTCTAGGCCATTTTTAGTTGATGGTTTTTGGCTACAGGAGTATGCATCGCGATCACGGAATTTGGGTCGCATTCGCAAAGAGCAAAATGAAAAAAAAAAAGACACATGAATTGCGTTCCAGGAGGAATATTCGTGTTCACGAAGAAGAAATTATGTTGTCACTGACCCGACTTTGGAAGCTTATATCTTGCAATCTTTAAGGAATTTAGAGATAATCCAAAAATAAAACTTGTATCCATTTGTGTCTAGTTTTCAGAAAATCAAACCATTTATCATTTTGAGTTTTGTAAAAAACGTTATGGCTGATACACTGCAGGCTGTATGAGAAGAGTTTGGGAAGGGTAATGGAAATTTATTCATCACGATCGCAGGGAAATGGCCGTGATCGCAAAGGGTAAAATCTGTGCTGGAATTTTGAATCGCGATCGCGAGGTTGGTGACCGTGATAGCGAAGGGTACCTTTGGAGCAGTGTTTAAAGTACTCTATTTCGAAGGTGTTGGTCATTTTGTCATATTTTGAGCTCTGGAGCTCGGATTTGGGCGATTTTCACCACATGGATTGAGGTAAGTATTTTTTACTCGGTTTTGATTATATTTCATGAATCTATCTTCGATTTTGGCATTTGGGTTATAAAATTTAAAGAGAAATTGGGAGGTTTTGTTTAAACTTTCCTAAAGTGAATTTTTCAGTTTTGAACATCGATTCAGAGTCGGATTTGAGTGAAATTAGTATGGTTGGACTCGTAATTGAATGGTCTGTCAGATTTTGTCACTTTTGTCGGGTTTCGAGGTGTGGGCCCGAGTTTGACGTTTTGGGTAACTTTGAGTAAATGAGTAAAGATTTTTGATCTTTATCATTTGTGATTGTTTCCTTAGGCATTATTTTATGTATTTGAGTTGCTTTTGGTTAGTTTTGAGCTGTTCGGAGGTTGTTACGCACAGGATGGCAGTCCTAGAGTATTGTTTGGCTTGCTCAGAATTGGATTTGGCTTGTTCGAGGTAAGTAACATATCTAAACTTGGATTTTAGGGTATTTAACCCTGGGGACTATGTTATACGAGATGCATTGAGGTGACACACATACTAGGTGATGAGCGTGTAGGCGTGCGCCGGGGAAATCATGATTCTAGTTGACTATTACATTGTGACCGAACTTGTTTTGCTGTTATATATTGCTTAATCCGTGTTCTCCCTACTTGTTTGATTATATGAGCTGTGAATCCTAATAGAAATCATGTTTAGGCTATGTGATTATTCAGTATAGACCTTATGAGGTTATTCCATTGTGCTGAGTTATCTGCTCTAACTGTAGTTATATACTCAATCATGATTCTTCATTTGCATATCATATCTCAGTCTCTGTTTATCATTCATTGTTACATCATATGTTATCATTATTTGGGCTGAGTGGTACGAGATTGTGATCCTTTGAATCTTGAGAGATTGATGACTGAGGTGTGCCTGAGAGCCGTGTTGTGAGTGTTATTATGGGATCAGGATGCATGCTGCGTCATGACTTATTGGCTATTTATGGGATCATGTTGCACGCCGCAGCAGGCCTTATAGGCTACTTATGGGATAAGGCTGCACGTTGCAGCAGGTCTCATCGGCTTATCTATTATTATGGGATCGGGCTGCACACTACAGCAGGCTATATTTGCTTTTATATTAGCGCTTGGGCAGAATCCGCCCCTCCGGAGTCTGACATACCAGCAGTGAGCGCAAGTACCGTACAATGCTGAGTGATTGTGTGTGATGAGTAGGATTTTTAGACAGACAGATTCAGTACTCAGAGAGTGTGAGTATCTGGGATTATCACCGTGAAATCATTTATTTGACATGCGTACTTGGCATGTAGGCATAGAGATGCATTTTTCCTCATGCTACACAGTGCTGTGACATTCATGATTTGACATGTAGACATTAATAAGTGATGATTTGACATGCATATTGACATGTAAGCATAGAGATGTACTTTCCTCATGCTATCTGATAATGAATATCTTATCTGTTGTTGAAAGTTTGGGAAAAATCATAATTTTCTAATATACTCATAGGTAATTCCGGTGAAAGATTTGGGTATAACATGTACTGCTTTCATTATATTATTAGGAGTTATTTTAGGCTATTAGTGTTGGACTCTGACCATTTTTTCAAGTTCGCCACTACTTTTAACCTAAGGTTAGGTTTGTTACTTATTGAGTACACGGAACTGGTTGTACTGATACTACACTTCTGCACCTTGCGTGCAGATTTTGGAGCTGACATTGTTGTGTATGTGGAAGCTGGCATTGGAGATGTACCTACGTTCCTGTTTTGGCTGCCTCTTGTTCTTTGTGGCTTTAGATTTATAAATCTTTTTATGTATATCCCGGACAGATGATGTATTTATTTCATACCAGCTTTGTGAACTCCAAATCTTAGAAACTCATGATTTGTACTACCAATCCTTGGGATATACTATTTATCGAATCTTGTCATCCTAATTGAGTTGTGTTATTTATCATTTGGCTTACCTAGCGGGTGAGTTAGGTGGCGTCACGACTAGCTGAATTTTGGTCGTGTCAAGTTGGTATCAGAGCTCTAGGTTCATAGGTTCTACAAGTCATGAGCAAATGTCTAGTAGAGTCTTGCGGATTGGTATGATGAAGTTCATACCTATCTTCGAGAGCCTACATGGCATATAGGATAAACTTTTTTTTCATCTTTCTTTCCTTATCGTGCGACATTGATTCAGCTCGAATCGTATCCCTTTGAATTCCTTCCACTCACTCATATGTAATGTGAGCGTTCGATATTAGAAGTGCATCGATAGCCTGCGATTCCATGGATGAGGTTCGAGATACGTTTTCTGTGTTTTGGTGATGGGCCAGTCTAGAGGACTTGAGGCTAGGTTTAAACTGCAGTTTAGGCTCGGTAGTTTCAGTTGTGTGAGCATGTGCTTTTGGACTTATATGTCCAGTAGTGTCCCTATGAGTGTAATTTATAGCTCTGTGAGTGGTTGGATGACTATGTGATGAGTATGATGTGATTGCGCTATGCATTCAGATGGTTTGGATGTGGCGAGAAGAGTTTGCTTGGGATGTGGAAAGGGCTATTGCATTCTTGAATTCTGTCTTGATGTGTTGTACAGTCTCGAGTTATGATCGTGTTGAGGGAACTTTCATGTCGTTTATTTGTGGAACGAAGTAGATTCGCATGTATTGCGGATGAGTTCAGACTTAGGAAGATTAAGTAATTGCATAGTAATTGTGGCTGTGAAAGGATATAAGGAGATGTCAGTTTGAGGCTAGGCATATGGGTTATCACCTTCGGGGTAATCTACGGATGTGTAATCCTTAGTGGGTTATATGTGTTGCGATTTGAGTTTGGATCGGTGGTGAAAGTTGACCTGACTATCACAAGGATGAAAGCGAGCTTAGCAGATGATGGCATTTTATGGGTTGTGTTGCAGGAGCTTGTGAAGGATTTAGTTAAATCTCGCGGTGGGATTATGACAGTAATAGAGTATGGGTATTGTGAGTTATCAGATGTTTTATTTTATGGATTTGAGCTAAGTGGGGGAGTCTACCATCGGCGATTTGATTGCATGGTTATGTGTTGTATTGGTTTCGGTCTGAGGCATACTTGTGGATCAGTTATGACTTGCAGAGGTTGTTTTTTACGATGACTTGAGTAAGAAATTTCTGGATGTATGATGTATTACACCTTATGGTTATATGGAAGTCTTGGAAATGGTCTAGGGTTGCTTTTTGTGACGGATGTAATGTACCAAGAAAAAGGATTCACTCGATTGCTCAAAGTTGTGGAATTACTTTAGGTGTAATTGTGCTAATGGGGCACAGGTCGTTCGGCCTATTTGGGCGGTGCAATTGTGATTTGAGCAGAGTGGATGACTCTGGAGAAGGTTCTAATGGATTCAAGATTTATATGTGGCAATTGAAATTTTTTCCAAATTTATATATGGCTAAGATCTGAGATTTGCATTAGATGGTGCCAGGACTTGGGGCGTTATTTCTGTATCACTATGGATTCTATATTTCAGTATCCGAAAGGTAAAAGGAGCAACTTTAAATTCATAGAAGGTCTCCTCAGAGTGGGTGTCTCGGTTGTGGTACTTTTTGGGTGCTTAAGAGGGAATACAATGGCTTATGGGCTTTAGGACGACGTGGTTTTATGCTAGGATCTCTTGTGGTGAGCTTTGGGTAAGGATTGTGGTATTCTGACAAGGAGAAGTATTAACTTGAAGGCAATTTGGATGGAGCTCGAAGAAATGGGACGGCTTGGTGGTAGATTAGGTCAGCATGGTAATGGGTATAATCGGTTCTTTTGGTTTTTCTGATGTGGTGAGTCTCTACATGCGTTTTGTGGAAATACTCTTGGGTTTGGCGACCTGCGTGACTTGGTTGGGTTCGAGGAATTCAATTCTGATGGCTTGGTTATGTGCAAATGGGTTTCGTAGAGTTCTCGATGATTTCTACCACGGGTTGGCATGGATATTTTATACCGGCATAAGGAGTATGTTGCTTATTGTCATTTTCTCCTTGATAGGATCAAGCGGAAGGTTTCTAGTTAATTGAGTATGTATTCTGCTTGTGACTCAGGGCCGATAATGCGGTTCTTGTATTTCCATATGATGGCATGATAGATGCGGTGCACGATGGTAGGCTATAATTGTGTGTTTTAGTTGCTTGTCGCACTCTAATTTGAACTTTAATTGAGTTTGAGCCTTAATCGCTAGTGTTTTGCACTAATTCTGTGTCTTATGCCTTATAGGAGCGATTCCGAGCTATGTAGATATTATGGAATAAATTCAAGCTATTCTGGAGCTTTAAAATCTGAGTAAAATCCCAAGGATTAAGTTGGGATCGATTTTGGGGATTAACGGACAATTGTGCATTCAATGAGAGAACTGAAGAATCGAGCATGACGTCACCCAGGTGCGCAAGCGCGCACTGGGCGCGCATGTGAGGCAGAATACCATCCAAAGTGCGCGGCCATATGCGCGAGCACACTCCCAGATGTGCGACTGTGCACGTCCTATTCCGGAAAGAGTCCTATTTCGCGAAGAAAAAGGTGGGTTTGTTTGGGCCCGACCCTACTTGGTATATATATACATGGAAAAACGGTATTTTCTGGACTTTTGACACATCTAAGACCTAAGGAGGCTAAGGAGAAGTGGGAGAAGTAAGAGCATAAGGATTTCATCATTCAATCCTAACTCAAGACATGGGTTTGAATTGTTTTATGTTTTCCTTTAACTTAAAACTTATTTGTGATGAATTACTCCATATCTATGGAGTAGTTCTCTATAGGGATCGATGGATTTGGTGTATTGAGAATTGTTTGTGGATATTAACTCTAGTTTTTATGTGTTGAATCATTTTGGGTGTTTTAATTATTGCATCTATTTTTACATGTTCATGTAATCGAAAGAGGCATAACATGTGATGTTTTTGCATTATCTTGTTGGTTAAATTCATTAATTCTTATTAGTAATCGAAAGAGGCTAGTTGAATAATTGTTTAGACCTAGTTAGGAGGATAATCGAAAGAGGTTCTCCTAAAGACCAATCCACTACGAAATCTTTCATATCTTCACCGAGCTTAATTTAGTTCTTATTGTGAGGTTGAGACTTAATCGAGAGAGGAGTTTCTACTGAACATTTGAACCAATAATAGAATGAATTCGAGATACTCACTTGAACCTTAGAAGTGAATCGACTAGAGTTAAATCCCAGACAATTATCTTACACCTATCCAATCAACCCCTTATTTTCTCCCATTGATATCTTTTCTTACTCATTACTTGCGTTGATTTTCATTAGTCAATAGTTTAGACTTTTACTAAATTTTAGTTTTAATCACAAGAATCTAATTTGTCGATCATGTTGGATAGCAATTAAACTAGAGGCTACAAAAATACTGTTTAAATCCAATCCCTGTAGATACGATATTATATTATACTATATTCAACTAGCGAGCATATTTAAGTGTGTGTTTTGCGCTCGTCAGTGCATTGTGTGGGATTAGGATTTGCATGTGCAAAGTCATGGTTCAATTTTAAAGGGAAGGTCATGATTTCTTTGACAGCATGCACGGTTCCAGATGTTTAGATGAATGCTAGTACTACTTGGTATTACCGAGAAGGGCGCGCATTTCAGAAGGTGCACTGTGTTTTGACATACAGATGCTTCATTAGTATTGTGGTACTCGCCTGGTTGATCGACAGTTGATATTTAGATTTTTTCCATGTGGTGTGGGGCAACTATAGAAGTATTTTTTGTTGGATGATTATGTATGAGAGATGTGTTTGTCATTCGAGTGGTGGAGTTAAGGTCCGCTACGGTGATTCATGTGTTCTGTGGATTTGGAGACTGGGAGTTCTCAGAGGAAAATTGTTCCTTGGTTGCGGACTGTGAAGGTATCGCTAAAGTTACATAGCTAATAGTATGTGTTATGGTTATGTCATTGTGGGATTTTGAAGGATTATTTATCTATCTGGGGATGACCGGAGTTGATTTGGGGGTCCATTGGTAGGCTAAATGAGGATGTGTATTCTACACCGGGTCGAATTTGTTGACTCAGCACGGTTAGTGTTGAGGGGTGAATCATTCGATTAGAGTTGAGCTTGTTCATGTTCTGTTATGTTCTATACGTTACTCTTCTATGCTATGATGGGTGGTGATCTGTTGGCTAATTATACACTAGATGCGTTTATGTCTGGGCCTTGTAGCGAAATTCGAGCGAGATGGTTATTGGGGTACTGAATAGTTGATTGCGCTTTGGTTATGGTCTTTCTTGTTTGTGGTATATGGTGCTATCCGTTTTTCCATGGTTATAATCATGCACTTCGTGTACTTGATGTCGAATTGCGCATTGTTGTTAGTTTTTTTGAGCATTGTGGCTTGAGGTATTTCATATGGACCGGTGTTTGGATAGGGTCACGCATTGCAGCGGAGTTATGATTAGATATGATCCTTTGTGTTAGATCTGTGTGTCTTGGCTCTGCTATGTGTGATGTGTTCGTACCATTGCGCTTGTGGTGGTATCTGTTGAACTTGCGGGACGGTTCTATCATTTGAGTCATTTTCCATTTTGAATACATTTGAATAGTTGCTTGTTGGTGCACGCATTGCACAGTTTGTGGCTCTAGGTAGTATTGGTGTGGCATGTCAGCAGAGTAGCTTGTATGTGATGAGATGAAGTCTTTGGGCCTGAAGTGATTGCTATCGAATTAGATTATGGTGTGTTTAGAAGAGTAATATCGGAAGTCAGATTAGAATTTGGGCTATGGTTCTGGTTAGGTGATGAGTGGTTATGAGTTTCTGCATGTTTCTTTCATCATCGGTAGTGTACGAAGGTTTTTAACGAAGTTTTATTAGATATGATGTTCATTACCGGTACCAGGTTTGTTTTTAAGTAGCTACGGTGATTGAAAATTTTGCTATGAGTATGCGAGTTATGTGGTATATTATGTGATTTCATCTTGGGTTATAGTTATGGCCTGATACAACTTGTTCAGACTTATACAGGGTGTAGACGCGAGATTCGGGTCTGGTAATGGATTCTGGATGTTGGAAATTGGGTTCTAAAGTTTAAAGACTAAGGTTGAAGTAATGATCTTCAGTTATGTTGTGTTGTCAGGCTTACTTGGATTGGGGTGATGTGGAATCACCCCCGGGTATGTGCAAGGTGAGTTACACGGTAATTTGATGGCTTTGGAACGACTCTTAGCACATTCGAGGACGAACATATGTTTAAGTGGGGAGAATGTAATGACCCGACTGGTCATTTTAAGCATTTGCACTTCGCTCGATGGTTTGAGGACATGAGAAGCTCCGTATGATGTATTATGACTTGTGTGTATTATCGGTTTCGGTTTTCGGGTGATTCGAAATTAGTTTGGAAGAATGAATTTCATGCTTGAAACTTTAAGTTGAAAGAGTTGATCAAGTTTGGATTTTGTGTATTTGACACCGGAACGGAGTTTTGATGGCTTCGTTAGGTCTCGATGGAGATTTGGGACTTAGGCATATGCCCGGATTTGCATTTGGGTGTTTCTAGAAGGTTTCGGACTAGTAGGCAAAAGTTAAAAGTTTGAAGGTTTGGAATGTTCATAAGTTTGACCTAGAGTTGACTTAGATGATATCAGGTTCAAATTATTGTCCCGGAAGTTGTAATAGGTTCGTTATGTCATTTGGAACTTATATGCAAAAATTTGGATTTATTCCGGATTAGTTAGGCTTGAATCGAACGCTTGGTTCAAAGTTTGATGTTTATGAACTTAAGCGTTTGATCTTGATTGACGATTCATGGTTTTAATGTTAATATGTGTGATTTGAGGCCTCGAGTAGGTCCGTAATATGTTTTGAGACTTGTTAGTATGTTTGGACGGGGTCCTGAGAAGCTCGGGTGAGTTTTGGACCATTTCTAGGCCATTTTTAGTTGATGGTTTTTTGCTACAGGAGTTTGCATTGAGATTGCGGACTTTGGGTCGCGTTTGCAAAGAGCAAAATGGGAAAAAAGGACATGTGAATCGCGTTTGCGGAGGAATTTTCGCGTTCGCGAAGAAGAAATTCTGATGTCACTAACTCGACTTTGGAAGCTTAAATCTTGCAATCTATAAGGAATTTGGAGATGATCCAAAAATGAAAGTTGTTATCCATTGTGTCTAGTTTCCAGAAAATCCAATCGTTTGTAATTTGGAGTTTAGTAAAAAAGTTATGATTGATACACTACAGGCTATCTCAGAAGAGTTTGACAAGGGTAATGAAAATTTGTTCTTCGCCATCGCAGGGAAATGGCTGCGATCGCAATGGGTAAAATGTGTGCTGGAAAATATTATTTTCGCAATCGCAAAGGGTACCTCTGGAGCAGTGTTTAAAGTACTCTATTTCGAAGGTCTTGGTCATTTAATAATATTTAAGCTATGGAGCTTGGATTTGGGCGATTTTGGAGGCCATTTTTGCCACATGGATTGGGGTAAATGTTTTATACTCGATTTTGATTATATTTCAGGAATTTATCTTTGATTTTGGCATTTGGATTATGAATTTTAAAGAGAAATTGGGGGGTTTTGTCTAAACTTTCCTAAAGTGAATTTTTGAGTTTTGAACATCGATTCGGAGTCGGATTTGAGCGAAATTAGTATGGTTATACTTGTAATTGAATGGATTGTCGGATTTTGTGAGTTTTGTCGGGTTCCGAGGTGCGGGCCCAAGTTTGAATTTTTGGTTGACTTTGAGTAAATGTGTAAAGATTCGACCTTTATTATTTGGGATTGTTTCCTTAGGCATTATATGATGTATTTGAGTTGCTTTTGGTTATTTTCGAGCCGTTAGAAAGTTGTCACGTGCGGGATGGAATTTCTAGAGTATATGTTGTGCTTGCTCAGTATTGGATTTGGCTTTGTCGAGGTAAGTAACATATCTAAACTTTGATTTGAGGGTGTTTAACTCTGGGGACTATGTTATACGAGATTCATTGAGGTTATGCACATGCTAGGTGACGAGCGTGTGGGCAATGTGCGGAGGAAATCATGATTCAGTTAACTATTAGATTGTGACCGGACTTGTTTTGCTGTTATATCTTGTTACATCCATGTTCTCCCTACTTGTTTGATTATATGAGCTTTGAATCATGTTCGAAATCATGTTTATGCTATGTCCTTATTTGGTGAGACCTAATGAGGCTATTTCTGTTGTTCTGAGTTATCTGCTCTAACTATAATTATATACTCTGTCATGATTCTTTATTTGCATATCATATCTCAGTCTCATTTCATCATTCATTATTACAGCACATGTTATCATTGTTTGGGTTGAGTGGTATGAGATTGTGAGCCTTTGAGACTTGAGAGATTGATGACTTAGTGGGCCTGAGAGCCGTGTTGTGAGTGTTATTATGGGATTGGGTTGCACGTCGTAGTTGGCCTTATTGGCTATTTATGGGATCGGGATGCATATCAGGCCTTATAAGCTACTTATGGGATCGGGCTATATGTTGCAGTAGGACTTATCGGTTTATTTATTATTATGGGATCGGGCTGCACACTACAGCAGGCCATATTGGCTTTATATTAGCGCTTGGGCAGGATCTGCCCCTCCGGAGTCTGACATACCAGCAGTGAGCGCAGGTACCATATAGTGCTGAGTGATTGTGTGTGATGAGTGAGAGTTTGAGATTGGCAGACTGAGTACTCTAAGAGTGTGAGTATCTGGGATTATCACCATGAAATCATTTATTTTACATGCGTACTTGGCATGTAGGCATAGTGATGCATTTTTCCTCATGCTACACAATGTTGTGACATTCATGATTTGACATGTACATTGACATGTAGGCATTGAGATGCATATCCCTCATGCTAAATGGTATATGATAAGTGATGACTTGACATACATATTGACTTGTAGGCATAGAGATGCACTTTCCTCATACTATCTGATAATGAAATATCTTATCTGTTGTTGAAAGTTTGGGAAAAATCACAGTGTTATGATATACTCATATTTTGGTAATTCCGGTAAAAGATTTGGGTTTTTCTTTTATACCTGAAAAGTATGTATATTCTCTGCAATTGTGAACGAGCTGAGCATGAGATCTTTTGAGCTATTACATGTACTGCTTTCATTATATTTTTACGAGTTATTTTTGGCTATTGGTGTTGGACTCTGATCATTTTTCTGAGCTCGTCACTGCTTTCAACCTAAGGTTAAGTTTGTTACTTATTGAGTACATGGATTCGGTTGTACTCATACTACACTTCTGCACCTCGCGTGCAGATTTTGGAGCTGACGTTGCTGTGTATGGGGGAGCTGGCATTGGAGGTGTACCTACGTTCCGATTTTGCCTGCCTCTTGTTCTTGGTGGCTTTAGATTTATATATCTATTTATGTATATCCCGAACAGATTATGTATCTATTTCATACTAGCTTTGTAACCTCTATGTCTTAGAAGCTCAAAATTTATACTACCAATCCTTGGGAGTTTGTATAGAAAGTTTTGATATTCTATTTATTGAATCTTGTTATCCTAATTGAGTTGTGTTGTCTATCATTTGGCTTACCTAGTGGGTTGAGTTAGGTGTCATCACGACTAGCTGAATTTTGGGTCGTGACAGGTAGTTATGCCAGGGCCCGTACAGTGCTAAGTGTAAATACTATTGATAGATCCATTATGATATTGTTGATCTACGTGCATACTTGACATGTCGGCATAGAGATGTACTTTTCTCATGCGAACTAGTAATTGACCTGTTTTATCTATGTTGAGTTTTATATTGTTGTACTTGAAAGCATGCCTAAGTTTCCAAAATGATAACAAGTTGTACTTGATATCATTGATCTCCTATTTCATTTATCCTTTATTATTCTGAACTATTATCGGTTAATTGGTACTGGCACTTGACTATTGTTCTGAGCTCGTCACTACTTTCAACCCAAGGTTAGTGTTGTTACTTATTGAGTACATTGGGTTGGTTGTACTCATACTACACTCTGCACTTCATGTGCAGATCCAGGTAGCTCCGACCGAGGTGACTTTTAGACTTGAGTTGTGCCAACTATTTGAAGACTACGAGGTAGCTGCCATACCATCTGCAGTCCTTGGAGTTCTTTTCCTATTATCTTTATCTTTTACTTTTTCTTATGTTCTGACAATTGTACTAGAGGATTTATTTCGTACCTTGTTATTCAGTAGTGCTCATGTACTTGTTGACACCAGATTTTGAGATTGGTTGTAGTGGCAATTGACTTTATTCTCAGATATTTTTATGGTATTCTTCTGCTATTGAGTTATTAGACCGTGTTATTTCATTTTCATTGTTAATCATGTTGATTGTTGGCTTACCTAGCGGGTTGGGTTAGGTGCCATCACGACTTGTGGATTTATTGTGTCAAAAAATATGTTGAAAATTGACATTGATATTAAAAAGAAAGTTTCCCAGGAACAAATTCAAAAATATCCAAAAAAAAAAATCCAATGATATCAAAAAGCAATGAAAGAAAGAAACAAGGGAGCATCTGGAGAGGGAGCACCTTTAGATGGAGCGGAAGAATCAACTTGAGGAGAAGACGAAGGCTGGGAATCCATATGATCAGCCTTTGAACCGTCTTTACTCAAATCAACCTTGGAACTTTCATTCATGGGTGTTGAGAAACTTTGACGTTGCTGAGTACTTTCGATTGCATCCTTAGCTTTAGCAATCTCAGCTTCGAGGTCAAAGCCCTCTTGGCTAGCCTCGGTCAAAGTCTCGAGTTGCATGTTCAAGAAGGCCCAACTCACATCAAGCGTTAGTTTATCCTCGAGAGCCTCATAATCTTTTTCTAATTGTTCAATTTTAACCCTCAAGTCTTCTTTTTCAACCTCAGAAGCCTCATAAAAAACCTTCAAAGGTTCAAGGATAGCCTCAAGGAACTTAACTTTATCGGAATAGGAGCAGAGATCTTCTTGGGCTTGAATCAATGTTTGAACCAGATCACCTGCGTACACCTTTTTTGATTCAGAAGCTCTTTCAAACTTCGAATCTTTTCAGTAGCCCTTAAGTGCTGCTCGGCAAAGGTGGCTTTCATTCTATCTTTCTCCTTCTCTGTTTGATTAGTAGAAGCCTTCAATACTGCTAATTCAGCGACCCTTAGCTATTGCTCTAAGGTTTCTTTTTCGCTAGCCAAGACATCCTTTCTAGCCGAAGGCTTTCAAATTGCTCCTTCCAGTTGTCAGCCTCTGTGTTCAACTCAACGACCTCCTGCTCAGTCCATGCTATCCTCATCATCAACTATGTACATGTTAGATTGATCTGCAAAAAGGCAAGGTGGAAGAGTTTCAAACTTAAAGAAAAGATAATTGAAGAGATAAGAGAAGAAGAGTATACCTTAGGAGCAGAATGAATAACATCATTCATTAGAGTAATAGAGGTGTGGGATTCAAGCTTTACCCTTTCTAGAGGGCCAATTAATGGTTTCAACCAAACCGCAGTTCGGTCGGATTTCTTCAATAAATTTGCACATTCGGGGACTTCGATCAAAACCTGTTTCATGCTTCTTCCACTAGAAGGGCCAACATCTTCATGAGGAATGGTACAGGAGTAGCAGCAGGAGCAGCGGAAGGAGCAACGCAGGTCATAGGAAAGGTTGCAAGAGGTGGCTCTTCAGAAACAAAGCCAAACACTTCTTCTTCGCTCTCAAATCCTTGAGCAAAAAGACTTCCACTAGAACTTGAGGGGGATTCAAGATAGGATCAGTGTTCTCATCTTCTGAGATATCCAGAGGAACAGTCTCAGGCCCATCAACTAGATGGAAAGGCACGGAGTCTGAAATTTGGTTTTGAGGAGCGTCGGATTCATCATCTAGAACAACATGCTTTCTGACTCATGGCTTCTTCACTAAAGAGGCTTCATCTTCTTCTTCCTCGCCAGAGGCGTGAGATTCTTTATTTTTCCTATTTGAAGAGGAGACACTCAAAATTTGCTCCTGAGCAGCGCTGACAGTGAGTCTAGCTACAGGAGCAGAAGCAGGATGAACTCCACGAATAACAAATCCTGAAAAATAACAAGAGGTGTCAAAATAAGAAAAGTAAAGGAAAAATTCACAGTAAGATAAAGTAATATACCGTGGATTTTCACTTTCCACCCAAATTTCTATAAAAGAAATTTCCAGGATCTTTGCTCCATAGGAGCGGCAGATAACATTTTTTCTACTCAATCACGAAAGTCAGAAAGATCACCAAAAACATCCATGATTGCTGGAAAAAAAGAAGAAGAGAGAGTTAGCATTCTAAAGAGAAAGTGAAGTGAATAAGAAACAAAGGGAAATACTCACGTGAAAAGTTCCGCTTCTCGGAGAAGGGCATGTTTTCATCTCCTACTAAGGCACGAGTAGGAACAGCCACAAACTGAGCATATCAACCTCGATCTCTGTCATCTTCAGAGACTGACCAGAACTCTCTTACTCCTTTCCACAATCGTGAAAACACCCTTGCAAAAACGTTTTGGGGAATATAAATGGAGAAGATGACAAAAAGAGAAAGGGACAGAAACTAAACCCGATAAATAACGAAGGTAAGCTACTGCCCTCCATATTATTGGGCTTATTTGCCCAAGGCAAACGTTGAAGTAATGACAAAATTCAATGATCACTAGATCAATTGGAGGTTAGAATCCTAAGGTGAAAGGATAAGTGTAGACAAACAAGTAACCTTCACGATAAGAGGTTATTCGGTCTTCAGTATTAGGGTCAGTTACTGGAAAGTCGGGTTTCCAATGACATTCACGGCATACTAAAGGAAGAAGATCGGAGTTGATTAAAGAAGGATAGTGATCAGCAGATTTGAGTGCTGCTATGGAAGAGGCATCTTTCTTCCATGCTTCACAATCGGATTTAAAAGAAAATTCCTGAGGAACGATCTCAGAAACGACAGCTTCAGGTAATGGTTCATTTTGGTCTCTCACCTTGGAAGAAGATCTAGGGGTTGATGAAGGTTTAGTTTTAGAAGAAGAAGAAGGTTTAGAGGAATTCTTTTGAGAAGGAGTAGTACTTAGGCTCGATATGGAGCCTAGGCTACGACGCATGCCACCTATTCTACTCCTAACCATAGCTGTAGAAGGACGGAGTTCATCTATTATGATGATTTTTTGGGGTTCTTATTATGAAGAAGGGTTTGAAGAACGGCAAGCCATTGATGATTAATAACAGAAGCACAAATAGGGAAGGAAAGTTGCAGAAGAAGCTTAGAAATGAACGAAAGATAGTAGAAGAAGTTTAGGAAGATTCGTGAGAATGTATTTATCAGAAAAAGGTGTTATTATGAACCATCATCATGGAACTGTTACTTCAAACGGACACAGCCACAGAAACCCTAAAAAGATTCTGCAAACTGTAAAACCAATCAGAGCAAGACACGTGTCTCGAGCATTAAATGGAAAAGACGTAACTTTCTTCGCTTCTAAGACAAATCGTAATTATATTAGGAAGAGGCAGCAAGATATTCCTGCCATAAATAAACTTATCATTTGTCGAATATTCAGTTGAGAATATTCAGAAAATAGGGGAATTATCTGTATTGGTGGAAAAATAAAGTCGACACATAGATTAATGATATGCTGACATGTTGCATTAGAATTAGAGCAATAAAGAAGAATGATGAGGCATGGGTAAAACACCCACGGAATTGTTTACAAAGATACCGCATCTGACAACTGGGAAAGAAGAGATAGGCACGAAAAACATAATCGAAGACTACAAAAAGGGAAGATTCATCAATAGCTAAAGGAAGATTCATCAATAGCTATGATTATGGAAAAGAAATCGGCACAATCCCTGATTATGCGCGATTGACTATTATTACCATAACCGTTACGAATGACTCAAGTAACGGGTAATTAATGTAGTTAATATTAGTAACTGGTAGGAATTAAGTGGGGGCAAAGCGGTTACACATCGTGCCCTTATATAAACTCCCTTTACTATATTTTGTACGATCATCAAGAAATTCACAAATATATACTATCAGTCTTTTATTTCTCTTCTTGATTGAAGATTCTTACTCTCAACTCTTGGAAGGAAGCTACGATTATTAATAAGATTTTCTTTTCTTTACTCATTGAATATTTATTTTCTATTATTTCTTATTATTCTATATTCGAAAAAGTGAAGTAAAATTGATTATTAGAAATCCGATTTCTTTTAATATTTGCTTTGATCAAAAAACTATTTTTTAGTTAAACAACAAGTACGATAGGTTTTCCTATCCAGTACTATTGCAATCTCTCAAGTTGCTTGCAATAGCGTGGAGTAGTATAAGCATGGATTTTATCGAAGGGTTATCCAAGTCCAAGGGTAAAATAGTAATATGAGTAATGATAGATAGTCTCACTAAATATGCTTATTTCTTGGGATTATCTCCACCCTTACTTAGCTACTGATGTTGCCAAGTTATTTATGGAACAGATGTATAAACTCCATGGCATGCTAAAAGATATTATAAGTAATAGAGACCTATTTTTACAAGCAAAATTTGGCAGGAATTATTC
Organism: Nicotiana obtusifolia; assembly: GCA_002018475.1. NCBI lineage: Eukaryota > Viridiplantae > Streptophyta > Magnoliopsida > Solanales > Solanaceae > Nicotiana > Nicotiana obtusifolia. The sequence continues at coordinate 79,670 of MCJB01009567.1, read as the reverse complement.
TTCATGCATGGATTCATTCTCAATACTTCTATAGACTATCACCCACAAACGGATGGGCAAAATAGGTAAGTAACAGTTATTTAGAGAACTTATCTCAGGTGCTTCTATTTTGATTTCCAAACAGATTGATTCTTCTACTTGTCAACTGCTGAATGGTGGCATAATGCCACTTTTCACTCCTCTATCCAAATCACCCTTTATGAAGCACTATATATCCAACCTTCACCCTTAAGTTTACCTTATATAGCAGGAGATTTTACTGTGGAAGAAGTGGACATGAGTCTACTAACCAGGGAATTCAAATTCCAGTTGTTGAAATATCACATGCAAAGAGCTCAACAAAGGATGACTATAAAGGCTAATAAGCACATATCAAACAAGAAATTCCAAGGGAATTAGGTTTGCTTAAAGATTCAAACTTACAGATAGATATTTTTATATAGAGCTCATTTTTCCAAGTTCTCAAGTCAAATGCGATGGACCATATCAAATTTCGCAGAAGATTAGGTCTGTAGCCTACAAAATATAACTCCCACCACAGCTATTATTGCACCCAACATTTTATGTCTCTCAGCTAAAGATATGTCATAATCTACCTACAAACACTTCTCACCCCAATGCTTGATATCTCTAATCTTTATTGCCACGCACTTAGAAAGTCTTGGACAGACATATGGTGCAAAAAGGAAACAAAAATATCACTCAAGTGTTAGTTTAGTGGAATCAAGTGACTCCTGAGCAATATACTTAGGATGACTACTAGTCCTTGAGGACAGTTTCCCTTCCTTCCTTCATTGAGGACAAGGAAGATTTTACCAAGGGGATCTGATACAAAGTTGAGAAGAGTAGAGCTTCCGGGAGTTGTACGTTGAGCTTAAAAGATAAGACTTGGTAGTTAAGTTAGTTAGAAATCAGGCTGTAAGTTTTGTGGATATCCACTTAAGTCCATTTAGCTTTTAGTTATAGTTTCCCTTATTTACACATTGTACCCTTTATTTCTCTTGTCTATTATATAAAAAGTCTAGACCAAGTAGTACATGTTAGCATAGTTGGTCGAACACCCAATTATAGGTTACTATCTTATCCTTTTATTTACTCCTCTTTTGTCGCTTTTTGTGCATTTTCTTTTATTTCATACAAATATATTGAGAGCATGATTGACTCCACCATTTTATTTTTAATTACCATTATTCAAACAAATATGAATTTGACGTTGATTAAGGTGAAAAGTCAAGCTTAATGTTCTCTGAATTTGATTATAAAATGTAATGTTTTATAATACAGATCCGACGAACTATATATAGTTTGTCAATGAGAATCTTGTCTTTGCAGGTTCTTGATTGTGAGGAAAAATTAAACTTTTGGTGGATATATAAAGAGAATCTTCACTCACATGTATGTAATACAATGAACAGTCAAAGATCTATTTGTAAAAGAATTTTAACCTTGAGCTACATATGGATGAATCTCCCTCTCCTATTACTGTGAATCGAAGCAATAATCACAAAATAATTTATCTTTTTTGCCTCTTTTTATTGGTAGCACATGACAAGAAAATCAATGGTGCACCAAAAAATATCTCACAAAAAATAACCCAATGGTAAAATTCAAAATGCTGAAAATATGTTCGTAGGATTTCACATGATAACTCTTCTAGATAGCAACCTTTTTTTCACATTAAAATTTTGGAGAAGTGCCTAAGAAACTAAGTTAGCTGATTTTAAGAATCAAAACTTCTTATAATTGAGTTGTTAGTTAATATGCAAATGTCCATTAGATTACTACCTAATTATTCGCATTCATACTTTACAAACTATCTTTTGATTTAAAATACTTTTCAATCATCAATGTAATAACATCAATAGTATTTGTACAATAATTCTCTCTTATTTTATTATATATTAATAATTAACATGATATTGGCGTGCGAGGCACATTCATAGATTTTAGTTATATTAAATTTGAAGAAAGAGTGGAACAATCTGACCTAGAAGAAAATTACTAAAAGTATTCAAATTACTCAAAAAGGTAGGGTAACCTTGATAAAAGATCTACCTCCTGGATCATATTTTGGGTTCGTTATGTAACGATTCGGCTGGTCTTTTTGAGTATTTTAGTCCTGATCCCTATTTATTGCCTCATCTATGTTGTATTATGGTTATGTGATTTTGCGGGGATGTTTGGTTTTGGTTCGGGTGAGTTTCGGAGTGAAATGGAACACACAGTCCCTAAGTTGGAGGCTTAAGTTGAAAGAGTTGATCGTAGTTTGGCTTTTGTGTAGACGATTTAGGAATGGAGTTTGATGGTTCCAATAGCTCCGTATGCTGATTTTGGACTTAGGAGCGTGTAAGGATGTTGATTTGTAAGTCCGTCGGTCGTTTCAGCTTGAATTAGCAAAAGTTAGAAAGTTAAAGGTTTGGAAGATTGAGAAGTTTGACCGGGAGTTGACTTTATTGATATCGGGATCGGATTTTGATTCCAAAAGTAGGATAGGTCTGTCACGTTATTTCTGACTTGTGTGCAAAATTTGAAGTAAATCAAAGTAGTTTTGGTATGCATCGGCATTAGTTTTGGAATTCGGAAGTTCATAGTTTCAATAGGCTTGAATTGGGTTGCGATTCATAGAATCGATATTGTTTGATGTGATTTCTGGCCTCGAGTAGTTCCGTTATGTATTTTGAAACTTGTTGGTATATCCGAACGGGGTCCCAAGGGCCTCGGGTGTGATTCAGATTGAATCTGGAATAATTTTAGACTTGATCATTTTGTTGAAGCATCAGCCATTCTGGTGTCATCGCACCTGCGGTGGGAATGGCCGCAGGTGCGGACTCGCGGATGCGAGTGTTGAAGCGCAGAAGCGGAAAAGGGGCAGCCCAGGTCTGGGCTCGCAGGTGCGGACACCTGGTGCAATTGCGCCTCCGCAGGCATAGACTTTTCTTCCGCGGAAGCAGAATTTGGGAAGGCCTTGGGCAGGACCACAGGTGCGGTCGATTTCTCCACAGAAGTGGGCTCGCAGGAGTGGTCCGCAGAAGCGGAATCTCAGGATCTAAGCTGGAACAACACCTGCAATGGTTTTTTCGTAGGTGCAGCTTCGTAGATGCAACCCTTAGCCCGCAGATGCGAAATCGCTAGGGCAGAAAAGGATCTTCGAGGGTTTGAATTTTATTTTCATATTTTTGACCTAGAGAGGTCGGTTTGTGGTGATTTGTCGAGAGTTTTTCAAAGAAATCATTGGGGCAAGATATTCTAACTCGGTTTTAGCTATATTACATGAACCCATTGTTATCTTCATCATTTATATAGTGATTTGAGTTGGAAATTTGAGGAAAATTGGGAAAACTTCTTAGACTAAATTTTGTGGATTTGAAAGGCGATTTGAGGTCGGATTTAAGTAATTCTTGTATGGCTGGATTCGTTATCGAATGGGTGTTCAAATTTTATAATTTTAGCCGGGTTCCGAGATGCGAGCCCGGGGTTGACTTTTTGAGTTGACTTTTTATTTCTCTTTAAAGATCGTAAATTTATTATTCGGAATAGTTTTCGATAGTTTATATTTATAGTATGAAGTTGTTTTGGATAGATTCGAGCCGTTCGGAGTTGGATAATCGAGGGAAAGGCTTACTAGTGGATTGAGTTAGCGTGTTTTGAGGTAAGTGTCTTGCCTAACTTTGTGTGGGGGAATTACCCCTTAGGATTGGTGTTATTTATGATAATTGTGATGTGTGGAAGATGTGTACGCAAGGTGACGAGTGCATACACGGGCCAAATATGGTAATTGACCGGTTCTAGCTACGTAGATTCTTTTAATGCCTTCAATTGAGTTACCATAATATGTTTTATTCATCATCTTTAGTCTATCTTCACATGCTTTACTTGCCTCACCTCTTACTTGTTATTTACCTTTACATGCCTAGTTAAAATTATTGTTTCCTCTATTACTTAGACATTATTTAACCCATAGAGTTCCTTACTTGAAATTGTTATTCTTGGAGTATCTTGTTGTTGAAATTGGTATTGAGTTATAAAGGCCGTAATTCACATTTAGGCAAAGTTGTTAAGTTGTGAATTACTATTCTTGTTAAGTTATTCGCTTCCAGTTATTATAGTTGAGACTCTTGTGTATATTGTGGTTGAGCCTTAAGCTATCATTGTGGAAACACCATTATTGTTGATTTCTTTGGCAATTTGTGATATTGGGCACTTGAGGTGCGATTTATGATACGGTGTAACATTGATACGCATGCGGTGGTATAAGGATTTGAGGTTGAAACGCATGCGGTGAGATAAGGTGGGCTTGATATGCGTGTTGCTAGTAGGGGAATTACTTAAAGTCACGTGGTATGATAAGCTGGGCTAAAACGCGGGAAGCTATTTCGGGAAAAATAATTTTTCAAAACTAAATGCAAAGCTCCCGTGGTGATATAAGGAAATATCGTGAATTGTTTTGTGATTTGAGAATACGAGGTGATACCTCGGTAGTGATTCTTGTTGATACTTTTCCATTACTTTACTTGTTTTGGTTGCTTGTTTTCCTTGGCATATTATTCCTTGTTTTCTTCCGTGATGCATTATTTGCCTTAGTTTGGTGTAGATAATCTTGGTATATTATTTGTTGTTTCATTTCCATCGTATCATTATTACACTGTTATATACCGGTTAAATTTCTTTTTTATTCCAGTAGGGGCTTGACCTGACCTCATTACTACTCTACCGAGGTTAGGCTTGGCACTTACTGGGTACCGTTGTGGTGTACTCATGCTAGGCTTCTGCACATCCTTTTGTACAGATCCAGATACCGCCTAACAGACCAAGCACTAGTGAGACGAGCCCAGTTTCAGAGACTTCAAGGTATACCTTCCGGCGTCCGCAGAAATCAGAGTCCCCCTCTATCTAATCTATTTCTTTTTCTTATTGTTTTATAGACATTGTTGTATAGGTATGATCACTACTTATTTGTAGAGCTTGTGACTTGTTATCACCAGATTTTGGGAAGTTTTTTATGTTGAGTTGAGAAGATTTATTTATAATAGTTGTTGAGTATTTGAGAGTTTCATCGTTATTTTTGTAATATTTCGCATGTATGTTAGTCTTACATAATCTTAGAGACTAGGTTCCCTCACGACATCCTATGGAGGAAAATTTGGGTCGTGACAAGTTGGTATCAAAGCTCTAGGTTCATAGGTATTATGAGTCACAAGCAAGTCTAGTAGAGTCTCCTGAATCGGTACAGAGACGTCTGTGCTTATCTTCGGGGGGCTATGGAACTATTGGGAAAAGTTTCACTTCTTTGATTCCTTATCTTGCGAATTGTTGACTTCAGAATTCTAAATCTTTGTCCTTCTATTCTCTCACAGATGGTGAGGACATGCACAGCTGGATCTGAAGATCAGACACTTGCGCCCCCTGCTAGAGTCGCGAGAGGGAGGGGCTAGGGCAAAGGCCGAGGAAGGGCCCATGGTGCAGCCAGAGCACCTGCCCGAGCTGCTATAGAGGAGCCACCAGTAGCTCCAGTTGGAGGGCAGGCACCTGAGACGCCTGTTACTACCCCTGCACTTCAGGAGACCATCACCTAGTTTTTTAGCATGTTTGGCACTCTAGCTAAGGCGGGGTTGGTTCCACTTGCTCCTGCCACATCTCAGGTTGGGAGAGGAGCACAGACTCCCGCCGCCCGTACCTCAGAGTAGCGGGTCCAGGTTGACCAGATCCCAAATGTCATACCAGTGCAACCGATTGTCCTAGTTCAGCCCGAGGTTAGGGCAGAAACATATGAGGGGGAGCAGCTCGGGCTCGAGAGGTACCAGTAGTACCACCCTCTATATTCAGCGACTTAGCTTCAAAGGATGCACATGGTTTTCTTGAAGAGTCCACCGTATCCTCCGTTCTATGGGTATTGTGGAGTCGATTGGGGTTGCTTTCACTATGTTCCAGCTTAAGGGAGTGTCTTATCAGTGGTGCGAGCGTACGAGTTGGGTAGCCCGACTGAGGCAGCTTCACTCACATGGACTCAATTCTCAAAGATATTCCTTAGGGAGTTTATTCCCTAGAGCTTTCGAGATGCATGGGGCGCAAAGTTTGAGCAGTTGCGCCAGGGTGCTATGACCGTATCAGAGTATGTTGTCCGGCTCAATGAGTTGTCCAGGCATGCACCAGCTTTAGTCTCCACAGTCAAGGAGTGAGTCTGTCGATTTATCGAGGGGCTTAACCATGGTATTAGATTTAGCATGGCTCAAGAGTTGGAGACTGATACCCCATACCAGCAGGTTGTGGAGATCAGTCAGAGATTGGAGGTGTATGTGGGGCCGGGAGAATAAGGAGAGCGAGGCCAAGAAGCCTTGAGATTCTAGCGCATATAGTGGTGCCCGTGCCCTAGTTGCAGCTTGTCATGGTAGAGGCTATGTGAGATGTCCCATTCATTTAGCACTTCCAGCTTCCAAATGGTATTCCGGCTACTCCCAGGTCTCAGGTTGCCCATTATGCACCGCTACTGTCTAGTGCACCTCCTGCACGGGGTGCTTTCAGCGGTCAGTCCAGCCAACCAAGCCCAAGCCAGTCTCAGCAGCCACGTCCTCCGAGAGCTTGTTTTGAGTGTGGTGATACTAGTAATATGGTGAGGGACTGCCCGAGACTCAGGAGGGGTGCACTTCTACAGACTACTCAAGCTCCACGTATTCCACAGGGTCCACATACTTCTCAGGCCGTGGTTACCACACCAGTTGCCACTCCACCTGTACAGCCAGCTAGAGGTGGAGGTCGGCAGGTAGAGGGGGAGGCCAGGCCAGATGTTATGCTCTTCCGACTAGGACGGAGGCGGTTGCATCAGACTCAGTCATCACAGATATTGTTCCGATTTGTTATAGAGATGCATCAGTCTTATTTTATCCAGGCTGCACTTATTCTTATGTATCATATTACTTTGCTTCGTACTTGGGTATATCCCATGGCTCTTTGAGTTCTCCTGTCTATGTATCCATGCCTGTGGGAGATTCCATTATAGTCGACCGTGTATATCGATTGTGTTTAGTTGTTCTTGGTGGTTTTGAGACCAGAGCTGACCTATTGTTGCTCAATATGGAAGATTTTAATGTTATTTTGGGCATAGACTAGTTGTCTCCCTATCATGCTATTCTTGATTTTCACGCCAAGACGATGACAATAGCTATGCCAGGTTTGCCGCGATTAGAATGGAATGGTACTTTAGATTATGTTCCTAGCAGGGTAGTGTCCTTCCTTAAGGCACATCAGATGTTTAGGAAGGGACGTGATGCATATCTAGCCTATGTGAGAGATGTCAGTGTTGATACTCCTACCGTTAGGTCAGTTTCGGTAGTGAGATACTGTCCAGATGTATTTCTGGTGGATCTTTCGGGCATGCCGCATGATAGGGATATCGATTTTGGTATTGATTTGTTACCCAGCACTCAGCCTATTTCTATTCCACCATATCGTATGGCCCCAGCAGAGCTGAAGGAGTTAAAGGAACAGTTGCAAGAGTTATTTGATAAGGATTTCATTCAGCCTAGTGTGTCACCTTAGAGTGCTCCAGTCTTGTTTGTAAAGAAGAATGATGGTTCTATGCACATGTGTATTGATTGTCGTCAGTTGAACAAGGTTACAGTGAAGAACAGGTATCCATTTCTACGCATTGATGAATTATTTGATCAGCTACAGGGTTCCAGGGTGTTCTCCAAGATTGATTTGCAGTCAGGTTATCATCAGTTGAAGATTTAGGATCCGGATATTTCTGAAAACTGTCTTTTAGGACTCGGTACGGTCATTATGAGTTCCTTGTGATATCTTTTGGGATGACCAACGCCCAGCAGCATTCATGCACTTGATGAACAGTGTATTCCAGCCCTATCTTGACTTATTCATCATTGTATTTATTGACGACATCTTGGTGTACTCCCGAAGCCGGGAGGATCATGAGCAGCACCTGAGGATCGTGTTCTAGACCTTAAGAGAAATGAAGTTGTATGCAAAATTTTCAAAGTGTGAATTCTAGCTTGATTCGATGGCGTTTTTGGGTCATATGGTGTCGAGTTAGGGTATCAAGGTAGATCCGAAGAATATTGAAGCAGTGCAAAGTTGGCCCATACCATTTTCAGCTACTGAGATCCGGAGTTTTCATTGTTTGGTAGGGTATTACCGTCATTTCGTAGAGGGTTTCTCATCTATTATTGCTCTTCTGACCAGATTCCCAAAAGGGTGCTCCGTTCATATGGACCGAGGAGTGTGAGGAGAGCTTTCAAAAGCTCAAGACTACTTTGACTACAGCCCCAGTGTTAGCATTTCCTACGAGTTCGGGGTCATACACTGTGTACTTTGATGCGTCACGTGTTGGCCTCGGCGCGGTGTTGATGCAAGACGGTAGGGTGATTGCCTACGCATCTAGACAGTTAAAGGTACATGAGAAGAATTATCCTATCCACGATCTCGAGTTAGCAGCTATTGTTCATGCCTTGAAGATTTGGCGGCACTATTTGTACGGTGTCCCTTATGAGGTCTTTACCGACCAATGGAGTCTACAACATCTGTTCAAATAGAAGGATCGTAACTTGCGGATGCGAAGATGGTTAGAGTTGCTTAAGAACTATGATATCACCATTTTGTATCATCCCGAGAAGGCCAATGTGGTGGCCGACGCCTTGAGTCAAAAGGCGGAGAGCTTGGGCAATTTAGCATATCTACCGGCAGCAGAGAGGCCATTAGCATTGGATGTCCAGCCCTTGGCCAACCAGTTTTTTAGATTGGATGTTTCGGAGCTGAGTCGAGTTTTGGCGTGTGTTTTCTCGGTCTTCTCTATATGATCGTATCAGAGAGTGTCAGTATGATGACCCCCATTTGCTTGTCCTCAAGGACACGGTTCAGTGCGGCAATGCCAAAGAGGTCACTATTGGGGATGACAGTGTGTTACGAATGAAGGGCCGGCTATCTTTACCCAATGTAGATGGTTTGTGTGAGTTGATTCTTCAGGAGGCCTACAGTTGGCGGTATTCCATTCATCCGGGTGTCGCTAAGATGTATCAGGACTTGAGGCAGCACTATTGGTGGAGGAGAATGAAGAAAGACATAGTGGAGTAGGTAGCTTGGTGCCTAAATTTTCAGCTGGTGAAGTATGAGCATCACCGGCAAAGTGGATTGCTTCAGAGGCTAGAGATTCCCGAGTAGAAAAAGGAGCGGGCTACCATAGGTTTTGTTGTTGGGATCCCACAGACTCAAAAGAAGTTTGATGCAGTATGGGTGATTGTGGATAGGTTGACCAAATCGGCTCATTTCATTCTAGTAGTGACTACTTATTCTTCAGTGTAGCTGGCTTAGGTCTATATTCGCAAGATTGTTTGACTTCATGGCATGCCGGTATCCATCATTTCTGACTGGGGTACGTAGTTCACATAGTGATTCTAGAAGGCCGTGCAACGTGAGTTAGGCACACGGATTGAGTTGAGTACAGCATTCCACCCTCAGACGGACGGACAGTCCGAGCGTACTATTCAGATATTGGAGGATACGCTTTGTGTATGTGTATAGAGTTCAGGGGTTCTTGGGATCAGTTCTTGCCGCTTGCGGGGTTTGCCTACAACAACAGCTACCAATCGAGCATTTAAATGGCTCCATATAAGCCCTTGTATGGGAGGCGGTGTCGGTCTCCGGGGGTTGGTTTGAGCCGGGTGAGGCTAGGCTATTGGGTACTGACTTGGTTCAGGATGCTTTGGAAAAGGTCAAATTGATTCAATCGACTTCGTACAGCCTAATCAAGACAGAAGAGTGATGCGGACATGAAGGTTCGCGAAGTTGTGTTCATGGTTAGGGAGCGGGTCTTGCTCCAGGTTTCGCCCATGAAGGGTGTTATGAGGTTCGGGAAAAAGGGCAAGTTAAGTCCTAAGTATATCGGACCTTTTGAAATTCTTGAGAGAATTGGTGAGGTGGCCTACAAGCTTGCACTGCCACCTAGTCTAGCTGCAGTTCATCCAGTATTCCATGGCTCTATGCTCTGAAAGTATTACGATGATCCGTCTCATGTGTTGGATTTCAGCTCAGTCCAGTTGGACAAGGATTTGTCTTCTGTTGAGGAGCCGGTGGCCATTTTGGACAGGCAGGTCCGAAAGTTAAGGTCGAAGAATATTGCTTCAGTGAAGGTTAAGTGGAGGGTTTAACCAGTCGAGGAGGCGACTTGGGAGACCGAGCATGATATGTGTAGCCGTTATCCTCATCTTTTCACCGCTTCAGGTATGTCTCTATAATCGTTCGAGTACGAACGTTTGTTTTAGAGGAGGAGGATGTAACGACTCGGCCGGTAGTTTTGAGTATTTTAGCCTCGATCCCATATTTATTGCCTCCTCTATATTGTATTATGGTTATGTAATTTGCCGGGGGTGTTTGGTTTTGGTTCGGGTGAGTTTCTGAGTGAAATGGGACACATAGTCCCTAAGTTGGAGGCTTAGGTTGAAAGAGTTGACTATAGTTTGACTTTTGTGTAGGCGACTCCGGAATGGAGTTTTGACAATTCCAATAGCTCCGTATGGTGATTTTGGACCTAGAAGCGTGTCGGGATGTTGTTTGGAGGTCCGTAGGTCGTTTCGGCTTGAATTGGCGAAAGTTAGAAAGTTGAAGGTTTTGAAGGTTGAGAAATTTGACCGGGAGTTGACTTTATTGATATAGGGATCGTATTTCTATTCGGGGAGAGGGAATAGGTCATTTCTTCATATATGTTAGGCTTACCTAATCTTATTAGATTAGGTACCATCACGATATCCTACAAAGATCGTGACAGGTTAATATTTTCATCTAGAAATGTCAAAGTTAATTCAAAAAATATATGCAGTACATGAATTAATTAGGCAGATTCGGTGTTGTCCTTGATAGTCCCATTACAAAACTTAGTCCAAAAATAGGGGGAAGGGGGGAGGGAATAATGGTTTGTTTGGCCTAAAAATCGAATAAGTTAAAAATTGGTACAAATATGCCATAATGTTATATCACATCAATACACAATTATAACTAAATATAAAGTTAACATCATCAAATGAAAACCTTTACAAATTGATTATAGTTACACGCGGAGATTTTGCTTAACACAGTCAAATTACAATCCTCTGCTAATAAAGTATGGATTAAGTGATGTACATTAATGGTGTAAATTAATTTATTACACTATCAGTATAATTTAACTTGATATGTCAGGTTACTCACCCTTTTATCATATATACATTACTAATGAACAATATTAAATAAAGTTACTAATAACTATTATTAATAATCTGTGTTCGAAAAAGTAATTTCTGCAAAATAAAACAAAAACAAAAACAAAATAGGAATAGAATCAGAAGAACAAAAGTTTCGAGCCCAATAGAAAATTGTATTTTCTTAAGGAATTTAATCCCCTCACTATTGCCCAAGGTTATTTGATTAATTCCTCTCCGGCTAGAACGGAACAACTATTACGTAATACCGGCAATTGAAATTACAGAACTTCGTCGAACTCATCAAACGGCAGTAAACCACACTGATGCTTACATTTTGCTTTGAAAAAATAATGCAAAAATGCAGAAGAGAGAGGGGAGAGTTTTCAGATTTTCAGTGTTGAAAAATGAAGCTACCCCTATGTATTTATAGCCAACGGTTTGGATTTCAACAGGTGCCAAGATTCCTGTTCGTTTGAAATGGTGTCTATTCACCAGAATTTTAGATATAAATTTGACTGCTGAGAATCGCGAATTTTAAATTAAACTTTTGCGAAAAAATATCAGAAAAGAAACTAAATAATGGAAAATAAATTTGTTCTAAAATATTATCAATCAATCATATCAATTGGCCAAAGCCGAGCAAGTGATGGTAATAACACAAAGCACCACTTCTTCTAGACTCTTTATATAGAGAAGATGTGCTTCTCTATATAAGCACAAGAATTTCTTTTCTATTTTTCAATGAGGGACAAAGTATCGTAGTAAAAGGAACACTTCAGACTTTTCATTTCCCTCCAAATCTTTTTCCTCTATTTCCCATTCACACCTCTTTATTTAATTAAATAAAAACCCAACAATTATATCTTATACTAAATGATTTGAATGTGTAAATATCATTTACAAGGTCCATACATACAACTTAAACTCGTAAATTATCTTTGTTGCTTCTATTGGATAGAGCTTTGGTGATAAAATGACTAATAACTCCAATGGGGCAAGACATCAAGCACAATGACACAGAATGGCGAGTTTCGACACAATTCTGCAATCCATCAAGATAAACCAGCCTGTTTCCCCAAAAAAAAAAATAACAAAAAAAAAAAGGAAGAAGAAACACAAAACAAAACAAAAATTAATGACGAGCTTTAACAGCATCCCATCTCCAAAATAAATAAACAAATACATAAATAACCAAAAGAAAAAAGAGAAAGAGAGAATATAAGGGCAAACACACAAATACAGTTAAACTTCTCTATAACAGCATTATTTGTTTTGAATTTTTTTTTGTTATAGCGAGGTTGTTATAGAGAACATATATATAACATAGAATAAAAATTGATTCTTTTAAAACTTGCTTTTTATGATAAATAATTATTATATAATGATTTTATTATAGAGAGGTTTGTATGTATTTCTGTCCAGAAACACCAACCTTGCAGCGAAAAGATCCATAACCAAGATGTGAATCCATGCAGAAGCTAATGACATTTCCCTAGAGAACAACTGAGTTATCCCAGCTTGCTGAATAAGAACAAAATATTGTTAGGACCAATAGTGCAATCAGTACAAATTATTACTTTATCCACTTCATTTTTATATGATAGCATTTAATTAGACACAAGAAGGATGTGTTTGGTACGAGGAAAAATGAAGAAAAAGTCATTTTTGAGTGGTTGATACGATCAAAATCATTTTCCATCAAAAGGAGAAAAAATGATGTTATCTTTACTTATGACAAAAGTTATTTTCATTATATCTATTTTAACTTCTTTCATATAGTTGCTTCAACTATATAGACATTACAATTAATCTCCAGAGCTCAAAAGTTTCATCATAATACTTTCTAATTTGCTGATATTATTATTAATTTTAATTTATAATTTTATTGAAATACGTTTTTCACTCACCAACCAAACACCAAAAAATATTTTTAAGAAATATATTTTCCATGAAAAGTGACTTCATCATATCAAATACTGGAGGTTAAGAAAGAAGAAAAAAAGGCTTATGACATATCAAGTACGCTTAAGCTGTGGTTTTGAATATGGCATAATAAATTTTTATACTTATAAGAGCATATCATTAAGGATAAACGAAAAAGTTCAAAAATTAAAAAGTTTTCAAATATAGCAAAATATCTTTTTTCTGGAAACAAAAAGAAAGCAGTGTAATTAATAATAAATGGAACAGAGTATAGTTGAGCACATACATCTGGAATCAGATCTTGATAATGAAATAATAGCTGAAGCGTATCTGGTCTCCAGGAAAGGTACAAGATATATGCGTACAGAAGTCCAAGCACAATATAAGGTAGTTTGCTTTCCATCACTTTGTGAGTCTGCAATTGGCAAGATGATTGATGAATTATCACCGGCGGTGAAGCCAGAATATTTTTTAAGAATATTCGAATTAAATTTGAAATAAGTAAAAAAAAATTTCGCTAAATAATGTTCAATATATATTATATACCTTTAAAATATATATTTTATCTATATATACATTAATCAATTGATCACCCTTACCACCAGAGTATAGCTCGCCCCTTACTATTACATCTTACCTTGGAAGTGAAGCAATGATTTCTCTGACTTCATGTTGTAGGACATACATTAACTTTATCCAAATTCAGCACCTCACAACTAATTGAAAAATAAATGCATATGTTGAATCCATACAGTGTTCTCATAACATGGGTAGAGCAAAAAAGATGGTGAGATAAGTTGTGCGAGAAAATTATGAAATGGTCCTTATGGATAGGTTAAAAGTCCTTTAAATATACTATTGAGAAATTTTGGTTCATCAAGTTTGTCAAAAATACACACTATTGATCTCTGTCAAATATTTAATAAACTGTGGTTGTTAGCGTACTTTGGAGGTGCAGTTGCAATTTTTTGTTTTTTGAGGTCATTGCTGGTATTTGGTGCAGTTTTTGGTGTTCTAACTATGAGACTTGACTAGTCTTTCTTGATATTTTTGGATAAATTTTTTTTTTAACCGTTCCCTTAAATCCACCAGCCAGAATTTGTTAAAATATTAACTTAGGAAATTTTACACCCGCCCCAAATATAATAGCTGGCATATGTATATATAGATAAAATAATTTTTTGACTAGCGGTTATAATTATTTTTGGTAGACCAACAACGAAATATGCTAAAAATCCTCGAATATTATCCAAAAAACTTACAAATTCAGCTTTAGGTGCCACAACCATGAAGACATAAAAGGGAAGAACTGATACTGATCCCAACGGGAATGCAGTAGTAGCAATTTCAGAACTTGAAAACCCTGCAAAAGAAGATCACAAACACGTAATTTCCCCAAATATCTAATAATATACATGCTAGCAAGAGGCTTCTACATTGATTCAAATTGTTAAGAAATGCATACAATACTTCTTTTTTTATTTTCTGTTGATAACTGTGATATTCGGGTTGCGTGCATCTCGATTAATTTTATGGGATATATGTTACCTCACTCTATTGTAGATACCGGATAAAGTAACTCTGTTCACAAAGATTTGGATAAATGAGAAAAAATATACAACTCATATATTGAATTTGGTACCTTAAATTAAATTTTTGGCTGATTTTAGCTTGTAAGCACTTTTGGTGTTTGCAAAACGAGTAGATAAGCCAAGAATTAGCTCATCTACGTGCAAATTTAAGGAAAATTATTATTGAAGCAAGTAACTCATCTATTAATCATTCTTAATTAGCACTCTAAATTGCTCCAATACTTTTATTACTTGCTTCAAACATGTTCTTTAAAGAATCTAAGAATCTGTGATTGAGACTGCAAATACCAATTACTAAGCAACCAGGATATTATACAGCACAAGTTTAAACTAATTTTTTATTAATTAATTAGAACACATTTAAAACTATATGGAGCATGATATGGAGGAAGATGATTACATGAAGCAGACACCCTTGAGCTCTTTCTTTGCAGAAGATCTCTTGTAAGATTTGGACGAATAACGATTCTTGATCCTCCCAGAAAACTCCAACCAGTGCTTAACTTGCTTCCTAATTCCTTAACTTTTTGACGTGAAAGATCAGAGTTCACTGGTCCAAGAGCAAAAGATGCAGCACTTTTCCTCTTTGTATAGATGTTTGATGTCAAAGCAGAAGGCCTGCAGTTCGTCTGCAACTAGTAGTACAGAATCATTCTAGAATTATTTTTTGTCAAAAAAAAAAAGTGAATTGAAAATCTCACCGAAACATCCGACTCTTGAAAACATGTGAAATCACGTCCCATTATATATCTTTTACCTTTTTTGTGATCCTTGTTGAAAAAAATAGTGTTATCTCATCAAAAGGGAATGTCCGTCATTTTGATTTGGAAAAACTTTTTTTGTTTTTGAAATATTATTTCTATATCTACTTACTATTTAGTAAATTATTCTACGTTTTAATAGAGTCAAACTAACCGTTACCTAGCCGTTCTAGCAGTTATCAATTCGTTACAACACCCGCCTATATATACAAGGTGTTTTGGAGATCCGTCAATCCCACCAGCGAGCTATCCATTCTAACCTGTCTTTGCCTAGCAAGATACGTCTACTTCTCTCTCCCCTTGCCTATCTCAGTAGGAAATTGGAACAGTCTTTGATTTCAAAGAAAAAGCTGAGGCGAGAGCTATACCTTCTGGACCGAAGCAATAACTGCTATAAAGTAAGGAGATGCGCAGGAACAATCCCTAAAGCAAATACTCGGAATGCTCCACGAATAAGTATACCCATTCAGACTCGCTTTTGTTCAATTATAAAAAATAAGCACTTTGATGAAGATTTATAGCATCATTCAAGTAAATACAGATTAAGATCGTAAAAACATGAGCTTGTGATATAACTACACTTAATTCCAGACCGTTGACATAACTTTATGAATCATCTTCTTCCTCTTATATGTTAGCTTTCTTTCTTGAATTTTTTGCTAGTTCTGTTCCCAGTTTAATATCTGGAAGAGCTTATTGAATTCTGGGAGATACGTCTAATTTTATTGCATCATTTTGTGGGTGAAATATCCTTAAGAGCATTGTCCTTGACACGCCTCAAACTAATTCCTATTCCCCATAACCAATTTTCCAACAATCCTTCCCTAGGAGCTCCCTACTTTTGTTCCTTCGATGACTCGTACCCCATTCTCAAGATTGGAAGTAGTCGAGAGTGCTTATCACTCGAGAAACCTTTTGTTATGCCCATTATCATTTATTTGGTTACTTTGTTATGTAATTATTGACCTGATTATTTTGTCAAAACAATTTCATAACAATAACAGTGATAGTCAAAAGACATTAGTCCAAAGCTGCAACTTAGATTTATTGTAAACTGAACTAGTAAATGATGTCTCATATAGTCGAACAACTCAACAAATTCTAAATACTCCAATTAGAACAATCAATGAAGCTTAAAAATCCCAATTAATTAAGTGACTTTTGAGAAACATAAATACCACTTTACACACAAAAATTCAAGAGTTCCCATGAATATTCCCGATATTACTTAACAAAAGAAAGTTCGTAAAATAAGATATAAAAAATTATAACAGAATATACCTTGGGTGAGATGAAAAGGTGGCCGAAACAAGAAGAAGAGATGGCCATGATTGAAGGGGAGTGAATACTCAACCAAGAATTTAAAGAAAATCAACAACGAGAATTATAATAAGGTAGCACTCTCATTTGCTATACATATATAGTGCACAGATGTTACAAGGGAAGCAAGCAAACATTTTAATACACCCAACTAATGAATATTACTTGTTTTTATTTTGTTTCAATTCAGATGACACATTTCGCTTATCGAGAGTCAATCAGTACGAAATATGACCAATATTTTAAATTATTTTTTTATCATATTAACATGAGAAAAATTGCAACTTACAGTATTTTTCATATGGTTTTTTGAATATCTATATCGTAATTTTAAAATACTGAGTTGAACTAATCCAATTTAGTTTCAAAGTTTAGTCAAGTTGACTCTCGATAAGCGAAGTATATTATTTAAATTGAAACAGAAGGAGTATGTAATAATATGTTTTCTTAACATATACTTCTATCACTTACTCATGGTTGTTCATATGCATTCTAACTTCAATTTTTCACTTGGCTATGCTGCTATAAAATTAATGTGATTTGGTGTAAACACCGACGATTGTGAGTAAAAACTTATACGAAGGAATAGAGGTCATCAATTAAGACCACTACGTACTACACTTTGCCCTCATAGTGAAAATGCCTAATTTATATCTTCTAATAAATTTCCATGGCCACTAATTAAACTATATTTGGTTTGAAAAAAAGATTCTTTAATATCGATCTAATTATTCAATCGAATGATCTGAACATAACATACCTAACTGGTTTGTTAAACATCTTTTCTTTTCAGTAAAATATAAATGCAGTATATAAGTTTATACTGATTAAATTGAACCACTGACACTTCTATTAATAGTGTAGTACAATTTGCCTAAATCAAATCTGGCCAGCTAATTAATGGAATATATTTCCATTGCCATGACTACACTCTGCCCGAACTAACTCGGAATCTCGCATAGTGCAAGTGCCTAACTAAAATAACCATAGAAAGAAATTAAACCAATTCCTAACCACACAACCCAATTGAAATGTGCATACAGCAAAACAAGTATGGTGTTTGCCAAATTCTAAAAGAAAAGTTGTATGTGATAAGTTGCAGTAAATGAATAGAGAGAGTAAATAAAATAAGTCAGACTACAACTTTTCTTTTTCGTAGGTTATGACTTATGACAAGAAAATTAAAGGGAGTAAACATAAAGTGTATATATATNGTATATATATATATATATATATATATATATATATATATATATATATATATATATATATATATATATATATATATATATATATATATAAATAAATCTTTTTATAACTACCTACACAATGTATTTTCCAGCAAAATTGTGTCGTGGTCCAGCAAAATAGTGTCATGGTCCACCACTGAAGACAATGGTCTAAGTCCATATAAAAATTTCATAAAAGTAACTTTTTGATGATTATGATCAGTAGCAGATCCGGAATTGAATCCTCTCGCTACCATATAGATCCACCCGTGATTATGACTTAGAACTGTGACTTCCAATTTAGGTCGCTTTATAAATTTCTGAAAGTGCATACAACATATTGGAATGTTCATTCATGTGGTGTGCATGATTTAAATGTTACTTATTAAAATTTAATGAAGACTAAAAATAAATCAAAGAAATTTGAGTGCAATCACAAATATGCTCTTACTTCATTACTTTACTAATCAAAGGGCGACTTAAAAGAGGAGGCAAAAAATGTAAGTCCTATGAATTTTTTGATAAAATTCATTGAAGAATACGTAAAAACGCATACTAATACTTAATACTATAAATTACAAAAATGTGCCAAAATTATTTAGAATATTCATACATAGTGATATATGTACATAACAGCATAGTAAGTCATAGTTGTTGCCTTTACTTGAGTTTAAGGGTTCAAAAAAGGAGGAAGTGGACAAATAACCGTTTTTAGAATTGTTATTCATCAAAGAATAGTCGAAATTTACAAAGTATTTAAATTTTAGTTACCTCTTTCAAAAGATAGGTAGAATACATAAGTGTTTTTTCAGTTGGACACTTAAACTAGTAGTAGTTCCTGTTGGGCACTTTAAGTGAAGACAAAATGTGCCAATTAGACACATATTTTGCAGCTCCAAACAAACTAAAGCGTGTGTAACATGACAAAGTAGGACCAATAAGAAAAAAACACGTCACTAAAGGAAAGAAAAAACAAAATTGAAGGACCCTTGGAGATGAAGACTCGTCATCTTTCTCCACCCATTATTTCGCTGCTGATGAACATTGCCGGAACTATTGGATTGCAGCTGAGACTTTAAAGCTCATAACTCAACAATTCTTGCTGATTATCACCATTATCTTTTCAGCTACATCCATTGCAACTTTCAGCAAGCAAATGGATTTGCCACCCCTACTAGCAGCACCCAAACCCACCACCCCAGTAGTCCCTCACTAGAAAGGTTCTCTAATAGCCTTGTCCTCTTCATCTTCAAACCCTGCAAAGCTACTTTCATTAGGTCCTCAGGTGGGTTTTCGTCCGGACTTTGGCTTCGCAGTGATGGCGATGCGGCAAACAACGCTTCTTTCGTTCCTAGTTGACTTTTTTTTTAATTGAATTTGAAGTGTATTCTTAAAAAAGATTCTGGTGTTAACTGTAATTTTTTATCACTGGAATTGAATTTGAAAGGTAGGAGTGATTGGCATGGTGGTGGAGGAAGCCTGGTGGTGCTAAAGCAACAGTTATAGTGGTGCAGATGGTAGTGACACAAAGGAAGAAGAAGGAGATTGAAGGAAAATAGTGAAGAAAAAAGAATCTGCTTCTTCTCACGCGCTCAACACAAGTGATGTATTATACACACTACCATATCAGCGGTGTGTGTCTAATTGACACAATTTGTGTTCACTTAAAGTGCCCAATAGGTTCCTACCATAGTTTAGGTGTCCAAATGAAAAAAATGACCAAGTTTAAGGGACCGCTTATGTATTCTGCCTAAAAAATATGAAGTTTGAGCTTCCAAAAAATGTAGTTCAAAGGACAGAAATTAACTTGATAGAGCCTAACCTTATACTCAAAAGCAATTAACACTTCAAACCTTCGAATTTGAAGTTAACCCTTTGTGATGACCCAATAGGTCATCTAGAGTTTTAAACCTTAATATTGTGTTTCGAAACCTCAAATATCTTATTTTAGCCTTCTTTGATTTGCGTGCAGTCCGTGTCTTTTTCGCGGGAGGCTTTTATGTTAAAAATTGATAAAAAGTGAAATTATGCATTAAAATTCCATAGGAATTGACTTCGGTCAACGTTTTGAGCAAACGGACCCGGATTCATATTTTGCTGGTCCCGATGGGTCCATATCGTAATTTGGGACCTGGGCGTATGCCCGGAATCGAATTTGGAGGTCTCTAGCTCGAGTATCGTATTTTGTCAAAAATTTAAAGTCTAAAGGTTTAATGAATCTAAAGATTTGACCAAATTTTGACTTTATTGCTATCGGGACGGGATGTTTGGTTCTGGAGCTTGGTATATGTTCTTTACTATATTTATGACTTGTCTGCAAAATTTAATGAAAAACGGAGCTGGTTTGACGTGATTCGGACGTCCGATTGTTAAAATAGAAATTCTAAAGTTTCATTGAAAATTTCAATTGATTTGGTGTCCGATTCGTAGTTCTAGGTGTTATTTGGGAGATTTGATCTCGCGAGCGAGTTCGTATGAGGTTTTGGACTTTTGTGCATGTTTGATTTGGAGCCCCGAGGGCTCGTGGGAGTTTCGAATATGCTGCGGAGTGAAATTGGACATAGAATCATAGCTGGTGCCTTGTGTTTCTGGTGTCTGTTGCAGGTCTCGCATTTGCGAAATCTGGCTCGCATTTGCGAAGAAACCATTTGCGAGCCTGGGCAAGGCTGGGGGGTCATCGCATTTGCGAGGTAAAATTTACATTTGCGAACTTGCTATTTCCGCTTTTGCAAACGAAGAGTCGCATTTATGACTCAGCATATTATTGATGATCTTTGCATTTCCGAAGAACAGGTCCGCATTTGCGAGGGTGTTAGGGTTCGCATTTGGGACCAATTTATCGCAATTGTGATTACTAGGATTCTAAGAGGAGTTTGCAATTTCGACCTTTTTCTCGCAATTGCGAATATGATATCGCAATTGCGACATCTGCAGCTGGGTAAAAATTGAGTTAGACGAGATTTTGTTCATTCTATCAAATTTTCAAACCCAGAAACCTTAGAGGCGATTTTTCTAAGAGCTCTCCTTCCCCAATTTGTTGCTAAGTGATTCTAACCTACTTTCTTTCAATTACCCATTATATTTTATAAGATTTCAACCAAAAATCTAAGATTTTCATGGTAGAAATTTGAGGTTTGGGTAGAATTAGGAATTTTTGTAAAATTAGAATTTAGACCTCAAATTGAGGTCGAATTTCGAAACAAATTGCATAACCGGGCTTAGGGGCGAATGGCTAATCCGGTTTTGGTCTAAATTTCGGGTTTGGACTAAGCGGGCCCGGGAGTTGACTTTTGTTAATTTTTTCAATAATGACCTAAATTGAACCTTTCTCATTCGTGGGTAGTTCTTGAGGCTTATTTTGAATCGTTGGTTGACAATTTGCTAGATTTGGTTGGCTCGGAGGCTTGTTCGAAAGGCAAAGCCGTGGTTGAGCTTTAAGTTAATTTTTGGAGCGAGGTAAGTGTCGTGATTAACCTTGACTTGAGGGATTAGGACTTGTTTGCCTATTTTCTACGTGTTTAAATGTTGGGTACAACATATATGTGAGGTGACGAGTACTTATGCATTGTTGTTAGTTTAAAGCATGCGGTTGAAACTTGTTTCTCGTGATTTATTTCCTTCCTTGATCATGAAATCCATGTCTATACTAGTTTATTACATAATTAATATATTTTTTTTTCGTATTTACAAATTATTTGTGATTATTGAATATTATTGGAAGTTGAGGCTCGGTATTGTGGAAACATTGTTGACATAAGGTTTATTCTTGATTATTCTTTCTCCCAAATGCTATATATTCATTGCTTCATGGTAAGGGAGAGAGTATTAATGCACGAAGGGTGATGTCGCGCCCATTATTGTTCCAATTGTTGATTTATACATAGTGAGGAAGAGAGTTAAAGCATGAAGGGTGATGTCGTGCCGTATTTATCATTTCATGATGAAATTGAGAGTAAAAGCACGAACGGTGATGTCGTGCCCTATTTATCATTTTATGGAGAGATTGAGAGTGAAAGCACGAAGGGTGATGTCATGCCATTATTACTGTTTCATGGTGAGGTTGAGAGTAAAAGCACGAAGGGTGATGCCATGCAGTTTATATTTATTATGTTTATCCGTTTCATTGGCTGAAGGTTTATTGATTGTTTCATGTTGTCATTCCTTGTTGTAGTTACCGTATTTTGTACCCCTTTCGCATGTCCCCTCCCAAAGGTACATGTTAAATCCTTATTTGTTGTTATGTTGTGTGTATATTTTCTTCTGTACAGGTTTAATCACGTGGGTGTCCTGTCATAGCCTCGTCACTACCTCGTCGAGGTTAGGCTTGACACTTACGGAGTACATTGGATCAGTTGTACTCATACTACACTCTGACTTTTTGTGCAGATTTAGGTACTGGTCCCAGTTGAACGTGAGGTGCATCAGCTCGGATTAGCATTTGGAGACTCGAGGTAGATCTGCTGGCGTCCGCAGACTTTGGAATCCCCTTCCTCTTCCTTACTTACTGTTCATCTCATTCGAGACAGTTGTATTTATTTCAGACTCTATATGTAGAACCTCTAGAAGCTTGTGTATTTGTGACTCCAGATTCAGATTGTACTAGATATTGGATTATTATGCTATTTCGTACTTCATTTTAGCTTTATTTCTGTCTAATTTGTTAAATTGTTCAAAGTGTTTAAAAATTGGTAAAAGAATTACTCTAACGTTGGCTTTCCTAGCAAGTGAAATGTTAGGTGTCATCACAGTCTCGAAGGTGGGAATTCGGGGTCGTGGCGAGTTGGTATCAGAGCACTAGGTTACCTAGGTGTCATGAGTCACGAGCAGGCTTAGTTGAGTCTGGAGGATCGGTACAGAGACGTTTGTACTTATCTTCCAGAGGCTATGGAGTTTAGGAACAAATTTCATTTCTATTCTTCTCTGTCATGTGGTTCTATTCTATCATTAATAATTGAACTCTTCTACTCTTGTTCTCTCACAGATGGAAAGAACACACACTGCATCTTCAGTCGGACAGCAGCTGGAGCCCCAAATGACAGCTCCTACTAGGGGCAGAGGATGAGGCTGAGGTCGTGCCAGGGGCCGAGGTAGAGGCAGAGCTCAGCCTAGAGCTCGAGCAGCAGCACCAGCAGTGAAGCCTCATATGGACTTTGATGAGGAGGTTCCAGCTCAGACTGTACATGTTGGACCAGCTCAGGTCCTGGAGGTGTTCATCGCGACCCTAATATTTCAGGACGCTCTAGTCCGTTTGGTGGACCTTATGGAGAGTGTGGCCCAAGCTGGTGCATATCCGGTGGCACCAGCCGTCTCTCAGGCTGGGGGAGGAGCATAGACACCCACTACTCACACTCTGGAGCAGATGGTTCCCCAGTACCAGACTCCAACATCCTCGCTCGTTGGGCTAGTTCAGCCAGTTGTTGCGGCCAAAGCCGGTGATAGGCTCGCCATGTCTTCTGAGGCCTTATTGAGATTGGACAAGTTTACTAAGCTCTTTCTAGTTCACTTTAGTGGTGCACCTTCTGAGGACCCACATGATTATCTTGACCGCTACTATGAGATGTTGTGGAACATGGATATAGTTGAGACCAATGAGGTCGATTTTGCTGCGTTTCAAATGACGGGTTCTGCCAACAGGTGATGGAGAGATTATATGTTGAACAGAACATCTAGGTCGCCTGCACTTACTTGGGAGCAATTCTCACAACTATTTCTAGAGAATTTTCTCCCTACCACACTGAGAGAGATTACCGCAGGCATTTGAGCGCCTCCAGTAGGGTAGTATCACTGTGATGCAGTACGAGACCCATTTTGTGGATCTAGCCCGTCATGTTCTTCTTTTGCTTCTTACTGAGAGAGAGAGGGGGTGAGGAGGTTTATTGATGGACTCACTCATCCTATCAGGTTACAGATGGCCAAGGAGACCGGGGGTGAGATTTCCTTTCAGACGGCTGCTAATGTTGCTAGGCGGATCGAGATGGTTCTTGTATAGGAGAGGGGGCAGGGGTCTGATAAGAGGCCTCGTCATTTCGGTGGGTTCAATGGCGCCTTGTCTGGAGGCAGGGGTACTTTTGGTAGAGGCCATTCTCCTAGGCCATTTCATTCCGCACTCCAGGCATCCCACGGTGCTTCAAGTGGTCGCGGCCCTCATACATCTCATTCCAACCAGCTAGCCTACAATGCGCCACCAGCTCCGATTAGTGCACCTCCGCTCCAGAGTTTTCAGGGTGGTTACTCAGATCGACAAGGTCAGTTTCAGGGTCACCAGTCACAGTAGCTGAGATCCTATTATACTTGTGGTGATCAAGGCACATTGCTAGATTTTGCCTCCGGACACCAGGCAGCTCACAGCAACAGGGTTCTCGTGCCATGGTCCCTGCACCGGTTTCTTCACCGTCTGCTTAGCCAGCTAAAAGTAGAGGTCAGGTGGCTAGAGGTGGAGTTCAAGCCATTAGAGGCGGAGGTCGGACCGTTAGAGGTGAAGGCCAGCCAATTAGAGGTCATCCCAGGGACGCAGTTTAGAGTGGTGGGGCCCAGCCCCAATTTTATGCCTTTCCAGCGAGACCTGAGGCTGAGTCATCTGATGCTATTATCATAGGTATTGTCCTAGTTTGCCATAGAGATGCTTTAGTTCTATTTGATCTGAGCTCTACTTAATCCTACGTGTCATCCTACTTTGCTTCATAGCTGGTTGTGCCTCGTGATTCTTTGAGTGCTCCTATGTATGTGTCCATACCTGTGGGAGATTCTATCGTAGTAGATCGTATCAATCATTCGTGTGTGGTTACTATTAGGAGTCTCGAGACTAGCATAGATCTCCTACTTCTCGATATGATAGATTATGATGTCATCTTGGGTATGGATTGGCTGTCACCTTATCATGCTATATTGGATTGTCACACCAAGAAGGTGACCTTAGCCTTTCCGGGTTTTCCTCGATTAGAGTATAAGCGGACTACTGGCCATTCTACCAGCAGGATTATCTCTTATGTGAAGGCTCAACGTATGGTCGAGAAGGGATGTCTAGCTTATTTGGCTTATGTCCACGATTCTAGTGTAGAGGTTCCTTCTATGGATTAAGTACCAGTTGTTCATGAGTTTCTAGAGGTGTTTCATGCAGATCTGCCGGGGATGCGACCCAGCAGAGATATTAACTTTTGTATTGATTCGGCTCCAAGCACTCAGCCAGTTTCTATTTTTGCCATACCGTATGGCCTCATCAAAGTTGAAAGAATTGAAGGAGGTGCTACAAGATTTGCTTGATAAGGGCTTCATTAGATCTAGTGTCTTGCCCTAGGGTGCGCCTGTGTTGTTCGTGAAGAAAAAAGATGGATCGATGAGGATGTGCATAGACTATCGGCAGTTGAACAAAATCACCATCAAGAACAAGTATCCACTGCCGAGGATTGACGTCTTATTTGATCAGCTTCAGGGTGCTAAGGTGTTTTCAAAGGTTTATTTGAGGTATGGCTACCATTAGTTGAAGATTAGGGCATCCGATATCCCTAAGACAGCTTTTCGGACTCTGTATGGGCATTATGAGTTTCTAGTGATGTCATTTAGGCTGACTAATGCCCCAGCAACATTTATGGATTTGATGAACTGGGTGTTCAAGCCCTACTTGGATTCTTTCGTGATTATATTTATTGACGATATCTTGATCTACTCCCGCAGTCGAGAGGAGCACGAATAGCATCTTCGAATTGTACTTCAGACCCTGAGGGATAGCTAGTTATATGCCAAGTTCTCAAAGTGCGAATTTTGGTTAGACTCAATCACCTTTATGGGGCACGTCGTATCGGCAAAGGGCATACAGGTGGATCCTAAGAAGATCGAGGCAGTTCAGAACTGGCCTAGACCAACTTCAGCTACGGAGATCTAGAGTTTCCTGGGTTTGGGGGGTTATTATCATCGTTTAGTGGAGGGGTTTTCATCTATAGCAGCCCCATTGACCAAATTGACCCAGAAGGGTGCCCCGTTCAGATGGTCAGATGAGTGTGAGTTGAGCTTTCAGAAGCTCAAGATTGCTTTGACTTCGGTGCTAGTACTTGTGCTGCCCACGGGTTCAGGAGCTTACACAGTGTATTGTGATGCATCTTGTGTTGGGCTCGATGCAGTACTAATGCGGATGGTAGGGTGATTGCATATGTGTCGTGGTAGTTGAAGGTTCATGAGAAGAATTACCTTGTTTATGACTTAGAGTTGGCAACCATTGTTCATGCACTGAAGATTTGGAGGCACTATCTTTACGGCATGTCGTGCGAGGTATTCACGGATCATCGGAGTCTACAGTATTTTTTCAAACAAAGGAATCTCAATTTGAGATAGAGGAAGTGGTTGGAGCTATTGAAAGACTATGATATCACCATCTTGTATCATCCCGGGAAGGCCAATGTGGTGGCCGATGCCTTGAGTAGAAAGGCAGTGAGTATGGGTGGCCTTGCGCACATTCCAGTTGGTGAGAGACCGCTTGCATCAGATGTTCAGGCCTTGGCCAATCAGGATCGTATTTGTGTGCCCATTGTAGGTGGACTTTGTGAGTTGATTCTTGAGGAGGCCCACAGTTCTTGATATCCTATTCATCCGGGTGCTGCCAAGATGTATCAGGACTTGCGGCAGCATTATTGGTGGAGAAGGAAGAAGAAGGATATAGTTGCACATGTAGCTCGGTGTCTAAATTGTCAACAAGTAAAGTATGAGCATCAGAGACCTGGTGATTTGCTTCAGAAATTAGAGATTCCTGAGTGGAAGTGGGAGCGTATCACTATGGATTTTGTTGTAGGACTTCCACGGACTCAGAGGAAGTTTGACGCGTTATGGGTCATTGTGGACAGGATGACCAAGTCAGCGCTTTTCATTCCTGTGGCGATTACCTATTCTTCATAGCGGTTGGCTGAGATCTACATCCGCGAGATCGTCCTATCTTCATGATGTGCCCGTGTCTATCATTTCTGATCAAGGTACGCAGTTCACCTCGCACTTCTGGAAGGCAGTACAACATGAGTTAGGCACGCAGGTTCAGTTGCGCACATCATTTCATCCTCAGACGGACGGACAGTCTGAGCACTATTCAGTTATTGGAGGATATGTTTTGCGCTTGTGTTATAGATTTCGGGGCTTCTTGGGATCAATGTTTGCCACTTGCGGAGTTTGCCTACAACAACAGCTATCAGTCGAGCATTCAGATGGCTCCCTATGAGGCATTATACAAGAGGCGGTGTCGATTTCCAGTTGGATGGTTCGACTCGAGGAAGGCTCAGTTGTTGGGTACAGATTTGGTACAGGATGCCTTGGATAAGGTCAAGATTATTCAGGATTGACTTCGCACAGCTCAGTCTAGGCAGAAGAGTTATGTCGACCATCGAGTTCATGATGTTGCATTCATGGTCGGAGAGAGGGTATTGCTTTGGGTTTTATCCATGAAGGGTGTGATGAGGTTTGGGAAGTAGGGCAAGTTGAGCCCTAGGTATATCGGACCCTTTGAGATTCTGGAGAAAGTAGATGAGATGGCTTATAGGGTCACATTGCCACCTAGTTTATCAGCAGTCCATCCGGTGTTCCATGTTTCTATGCTTCGGAAGTATCACGGTGATCTGTCCTATGTGTTAGATTTCAACTTAGTCCAATTGGACAAGGATTTGACTTACGAGGAGGAGCCGGTGGCTATTTTAGCCTCGTAGGTTCGTCAGTTGAGGTCAAAGAGTTATCCTTCCGTTCGAGTGCAGTGGAGAGGTCAGCCGGTTGAGGCAACTACTTCAGAGTTCAATTCGGACATGCGGAGTAGATATCCACACCTTTTCACCAATCCAGGTACTTTTCTATGTCCATTCGAGGACGAACGATTGTTTTAAAGGTGGAGAATATGATGACCCGATAGGTCATCTAGAGTTTTAAACCTTAATTCTGTGTTTCAAAACCTCAAATATCTCATTTTAGCCTTTCTCGATTTGCATGCACAGTCCGTGTCTTTTTTCCGGGAGGCTTTTATGTTAAAAATTGATAAAAAGTGAAATTATGCCTTAAAAATTTATTAGAGTTGACTTCGGTCAATGTTTTGAGCAAATGGATTCGGATTTGTGTTTTGACGGTCCCGGTGGGTCCGTATCGTGATTTGGGACCTAAGCATATGCCCGGAATCAAATTCGGAGGTCCCTAGCTCGAGTTATCGCATTTTGTCGAAAATTTGAAGTCTAAAGGTTTATTGAATATAAAGATTTGACCAAAGTTTGACTTTATTGCTACTAGGTCTGGATGTTGGTTCCGGAGCTTGGTATATGTTCATTACTATATTTATGACTTGTCTGCAAAATTTGGTGAGAACAGAGCTGGTTTAACGTGATTCGGACGTCCGGATGTTAAAATAGAAATTCTAAAGTTTCATTGAAATTTTCAATTGATTTGGTGTCTGATTCATAGTTTTATGTGTTATTTTGGCGATTTGATCGCGTGAGCGAGTTTGTATGAGGTTTTTGGACTTGTGTGCATATTTGGTTTAGAGCCCCGAGGGCTCGGATGAGTTTCGGATAGGCTACAGAGTGAAATTGGACTTAGAATCATAACTGGTGCCTTGTGTTTCTGGTGTCTGTTGTAGGTCTCGCATTTGCGAGATTGGGCTCTCATTTGCGAGACCTGGCTCGCATTTGCGTGCATTGCATTTGCGAAGAAACCATCGCATTTGCGATCTTGGGCATGGTTGTGGGGGTCCTTGCATTTACGAGGTAAAGTTTGCATTTGCGAACTTGCCATTTCCGTTTTTGTGAAGGTAGAGGCGCATTTCCGACTTAGCATATTATTGATGATCTTCGCATTTGCGAAAAACAGGTCCGCATTTGCAAGGGCATCATGGTTCCCATTTGCGACCAATTTATCGCATTTACGATTACTGTGATTCTAAGAGGAGTTCGCAATTTCGGCCTCTTTCTCGCAATTGCGAACATGATATCGCAATTGCGACATCTGCAGCTGGTTAAAAACTGAGTTAGACGGGATTTTGTTCGTTCTTTCAAATTTTCAAACCTAGAAACCTTAGAGGCGATTTTCCTAAGAGCTCTCCTTCCCCAATTTGTTGGTAAGTGATTCTAACCTAATTTATTTCAATTACCCATTATATTTATTAAGATTTCAACCAAAAATCTAAGATTTTCACGGTAGAAATTGGGGGTTTGGGTAGAATTAGGAATTTTTGTAAAATTAGAATTTAGACCTCAAATTAAGGTCGGATTTCGAAATAAATTGCATAACCGGGCTTGGGGACGAATGGCTAATCGGATTTTGGTCCGAATTTGGGTTTGGACCAAGCGGGCCTGGGAGTCGACTTTTGTTGACTTTTTCAATAATGACCTAAATTGATCATTTCTCATTCGTGGGTAGTTCTTGAGGCTTATTTTGAATCGTTGGTATATAATTTGCTAGATTTGATTGGCTCGGAGACTTGTTCGAAAGGCAAAGCCGTAGTTGAGCTTTGAGTTGATTTTTGGAGTGAGGTAAGTGTCGTGGTTAACCTTGAATTGATAGATTAGGACTTGTTTGCCTGTTTTCTACGTGTTTAAATGTTGGATACAAAGTATATATGTGGTGATGAGTATTTATGCATTGTTGTTGGGTTAAAGCATACGGTTGAAACTTGTTTCTCGTGATTTATTTCCTTCTTTAATCATGATATCCATGTCTAGACTAGTTTATTACTTAATTGATCATTTTTTTCGCATTTATGAATTATTTGTGATAATTGAATATTATTGGAAGTTGAGGCTCGGTATTGTGGAAACGTTGTTGACGTAAGGTTTATTCTTGATTATTCTTTCTCCCAAATGTTATATATTAATTGCTTCATGGTAAGGAAGAGAGTGTTAATGTACTAAGGGTGATACCGTGCCGATTATTGTTCCAATTATTGATTTATACATAGTGAGGAAGAGAGTTAAAGCACAAAGGGTGATGTCATACCGTATTTATCATTTCATGATGAAATTGAGAGTAAAAGCACGAAGGGTGATGTCGTGTCGTACTTATCATTTTATGGAGAGATTGAGAGTAAAAGCACGAAGGATGATGCCGTTCCATTATTACTGTTTTATGGTGAGGTTGAGAGTAAAAGCACAAAGGGTGATGTCGTGCAGTTTATGTTCATTATGTTTATCCGTATCATTGGCTGAAGGTTTATTGACTGTTTCATGTTGTCATCCCCTATTGTAGTTAGCGTATTTTGTACCCCTTTAGCATGTCCCCTCCCAACGGTACATGTTAAATCCTTATTTGTTGTTTTATGTTGTGCGTATAGGTTTAATTACGTGTGTGTCCTGTCATAGCCTCGTCACTACCTCGTCGAGGTTAGGCTCGAAACTTACGGAGTACATTGGGTCGGTTGTACTCATACTACACTCTGTACTTCTTGTGCAAATTTTGATACTGGTCCCAGCTGTACATGAGGTGCATCAGCTCGGATTAGCATTTGGAGACTCAAGGTAGATCTGCTGGCGTCCGTAGACCTTAAAGTCCCTTCCTCTTTCCTTACTTACTACTCATCTTATTCGAGATAGTTGTATTTATTTCAGACTTTGCATGTATAACCTCTAGAAACTTGTGTACTTGTGACTCCAGATCCGGGTTGTACTAGATATTGGATTATTATACTATTTCGTACTTCACTTTAGCTTTATTTCTATCTAATAGGTTCAAAGTGTTTAAAAATTGGTAAAGGATTACTCTAGCATTGGCTTGCCTAGTAAGTGAAATGTTAGGTGCCATCACGGTTCCGAAGGTCGGAATTCCGGGTCGTGACACCCTTTGACAATTCAAAATGTCAAACATGAGGTTTTGAATAAGGAGGAGGAGGAGGAGCAATCCAAAGTTTGCCAAATTTAATTTTAAATATTTTTTAAACACTAAATCCTTAAACAGTGACCTTATAATTGGAAGTATTCAGGTTTAGCCTAATTTATAACTAGTAATTAAAAAATAAACTATAATTTTAAAATTAATTAAGATTTAGTTATTTTTTCATGCGGGGGGTTTGGACAAGAATACCCAACTTAAAAGAGTGCAAAGACTCGCTTCCTTATCTTTTTTGCTTTCTTCGAACTCTAGCGAAAGCTAATATTTAAATTATAGGACTATGTCTTGTTTGAGTTCTAGCATAATATATTATAATTTAACTTTTAAAAGTTAAAAATCCAGCATAATATATTAAAATTTACATACATGGTGTCTTGTTTGAGTTCCACAATTTTTCTAAAGTTCCAATAGAATATGCTGGAGTTGACTTCTAAAAGTTAGAACTCCAACATGATATAATGGAACTTACATACCCAGCGTATTGTTTAAGTTTCAGTAGTTTTTTGTTAGAGTTCCAGCACAATATGCTGGAGTTCCAACATAATACGTTGGAATAGACATACCTGGTGTCTTATTTGAGTTTCAACACTTTTTTCTTGGAGTTACAACATAATATGCTGGAATTTAACTTTTAAAAATTTGAACTCCAACATATTATGTTGGAGTTCACATACATATATCTTTGGACTCCAACATAATGTACTGGAGTTTTATATGCATTAATTTTATAATCCATCATATTATGCTGGATTTTTTCGTATTTTCAGTTAAGGGTATTTTGTTTAGATTTTACTTTTGCATTTAATATAGACTATTTCTCAAGTACTTTACAAATGTGTGCTATTTCTTTAATTACCAATCAGAAAACTGGTCAGTCTATGCTATTTTGACCGTATAATTAGCTAGTTGGTTCCATATATACTGTAAACATTTATGGGGCACCCTATTTTGTCACCCCCATTTAACCTATACCCACTTTTAAAACAAAAATAATCAATACCGAATTTTTGGGTAACTTCATATATGCTTTTCTCTTCTTCTTCACTGCTGCTTTTTTTTTCTCTATATTCATGTGCTATGTATCAAGGAGCTTCGCTGCTGCTGCTGATATGATCCAAGATAAACAAAATAGCGCAATATGAAAATAATAATAATTAAAGAAAAGCTAATGATAGATTTGATTAAAATAATCAAACTAATCTGAATAATGAAGTATAGAAGAAAATCTAGAACCTCAAGTAAACATCTCAAGTAACAATCGAAATACTATCTGATCGCCTCCCAAGAACGACAAATTAGAAATCCTAGATATAAAGAAAGGAGAACAAGATTACCCTCAAGAACCCAAGTCTCGAAAATAGGTAATCCAAAGTCAAAAATTTGAACAAAGAGGTTTCAAATCTCTCTCAAGAAATTTGTATGTTAAAATATGGTTAGTGGCTAATGAATTAACTCTAGGCTATTATACATACACAATGGGTAAAATAAGAAAAGTTTCAAAGTTAATTTTTCCAAAAAAACTCACCAGGCCAAACCGTAACCCCATCCGTAACACATAGTTGAACCGTGTCGAATTTCAAAAGCTTAGTTTCTTCAGCTCTTCAGGCCCCTCTTGAATCATAGACAACGATTGGTGAAACCGTGTCTCACGGTTTGTCTTGGGGTCTTGATTCTTCAATTCTCAAGACTCTAAATATGATATTATTTGCATGAATCCTCAAAGCAATTCTCTAAACATCTTCTAGTCACTTGTTGAAGATCATGCAACTCCTTAGCGTGCATTCCTTGGACGTTCTTGGACTTGGAGCGCGTCGACGGTCCACTAGATAATTTGGGGATATTCTTAATATTCATTATTTTTTCCGGACTATCTAGGATCATATCATTCTTCCCAAAAAGATTCGTCCTTGAATCTTGTCTACAACACATAAAATCACAATAAGATGTAGAACTTACATGATAAACAACACTTATTTGGTATAAGCAGTATAAGATAGTATCCATACATCCTCTTGACCCAGTTACACCTATAAAGTATAAATACTCCATTATAAAGCATATGGACATCATCATCATCCCCATAAAATTTATGCCAACCCAGATACATAGGATTAAAATCTCTATTAGATGCATTATTCATATGGAATATACTAGATAAAGCTAATGCATTAAAGAGATAATTGCACAAATCCCTCTTCCTAATGATAGAATCTCTAGATCCTAAATAAATATCATACCAATCCTCAAAAGGATCTAACTCTAGTTTCAACATAGATATCTTGGCGTAAATTAAATAGAATGACTCATAAAATTAGAAACCAAATAGGTAAAGAATAAATACTAGAAGTAATGTCAAATGGTTTACTTCCCTTTTTATCTTTGTAGTCTTCAGTCTTTACATTCTTCTCTAAACTTGAGCCACTATATTCTTCTTTCAACCTAATCCCCGTGATATCTAAGTAATCAAAATCTCCATAGCCCTCATTTTCCTTATTGGTAATCTTTTGCTTTATTTCCTCATCCTATAAGGGCTTAGAATAATACACCTTAACTTGACCAATCGTGCTCTCATCATTGTCCTTTTCCTCATAATCTTTTTAAAATTCCTGTATAAAGGGAGAAATAATACTAAAACAAGAAATAGTTAATGGATTAATACATGAACATGATTCATGCTCCCCGGAGATCTCTTCGCGTTTCTCATTCAATTTTTCTTGTGACATGCTCTCATCACATTGCAACACTTATTCTCATGAGAAGAAGAATCAACAAGTTTAAAGTCAATCATTAAAGAAGTTCTTTCAACAATACAATTGTTACTATGAAGTTGAAATAAATAATCAACAAAGTCATGGCCATTAGTACTTTAAGTTATGTCTCCACTTAAAGCATTAATCCCCTCAGAATAAGGTGCACATTAAACTTTCTCTCTCTTTCAAATAGATTATTCACAAAGCCACCCCACATAAGACCATCGAGTTCAGACTCATATGAGTGATTGTTATCCCAACTATTGAGCTCAACTAGTGAATCATCACAACAAACTTCATGATTTGCAACAAAAGGTAAAGATTTACTAGGCTCACAAGAATCACAGCTAACACAAGCACTTATACGAGAATCAAATTCTCTCAAAGAAAAGGAGTTATGATTAATCATTATACCTCAAGTTATTCCCAAAAGTTCTTTTTTACCTTTGTTTC
Source organism: Nicotiana obtusifolia (assembly GCA_002018475.1). NCBI lineage: Eukaryota > Viridiplantae > Streptophyta > Magnoliopsida > Solanales > Solanaceae > Nicotiana > Nicotiana obtusifolia. The sequence continues at coordinate 45,628 of MCJB01009567.1, read as the reverse complement.
TTACTCTTAAGAATGTATAATTTTGCTTTAATATTGTATCCTTTTGCTTTCCCTGACCACTTGAAATAGTGGCATCTTGCATGGTTTCCTCTAATTTGCCAAAAGTATCCTTTAAGGCCTGCACATTAGAGAAATACCCACTAGACAAAGAAGGTACTAACAAGTCAGAATGAAGGAAAGTAGTATTTTCACTCAAATTTTCTTTTGCAATACTCTGTTCTCCAGTTTCACTCGAATTTTTCCCTTTTGACATCTCTCTCATGTTACTCCTCTCAACGTCTCATTTTGGTTCTATTAAATTGTGAATTGTCACTTCCTTACTCCTCTCTTTATTTTTTCTCGCTTGCTCACTTTTGTTTGTTGCAGATGGAGTTAAACATGAAGAACAATCTTCATTAGAAGCTCTCCTTTTGGAAAGCTTCTTTGCTTTGATGTTCTTGGGTAATCAAAAGAAATAGATTTTCCCCTCCTAGAAGCCTCATTCTTCTTGTGGCCCCATATATTTTAAACTTAAAGGTGCAAACTTTCTTCTCAAATGAAACTTTATTGTATTCCAAGTCTCAATTAACGAGCAAGAAGTGCTTTTAAAGGTAGTCTCATACTTCTACCACCACAAAAGAAGCATTCCCATGAAGTGCTTTAGTAAACAGCTTGTCACGACCCCAATTTTCCTCCGTAGGATATTGTGATGGCACCTAGACTCTAAGACTAGGTAAGCCTAACATACATGCGGAATATGATTGAAATAATGATAAAACTCTGAAATACTCAACAACTATCATAAAAGAAACTTCGCAACTCAGCATAAAAAACTTTCAAAAATTTGGTGATAATAAGTCACAAGCTCTACGAATAAGTACTAATCATCCCTATACAATAGTGTCTAAAAAAGGAAAAGAAAATGAAGTAGACTAGATAGAGGGTGTCTCCGAGGTCTGCGGACGCCGGTAGGTATACTTGAAGTCTCCGAAGTTGAGCTCGTCTCACTAGTACCTAGACTAGTAAGAGGTACCTGGATCTGCACAAAAAGATGTGTAGAAGCGTAGCATGAGTACACCACAACAGTACCCAGTAAGTGCCAAGCCTAACCTCGGCAGAGTAATGACGAGATCAAGTCAAGGCCCTACTAGAATAAATAAGAAACTGAACAGGTATATAACAGTGTAATAATGATAACAATGGAACTGAAATAATAAAGAAATATACCAAGATTAGCTACACTAAACTAAGGTAATAATGCATCACGGAAGAAAACAAGTAATCATATGACAAGGATACAAAGCAACCTAAACACAAGTGAAGTAATAGAAAAGTATCAACAAGAATCACTACCGAGGTACCGCCTCGTAGTCTCAAATCATAAAACAATTTACAATCTTTCCTTATATCACCGCAGCAGCTTGCACCTAGTTTTGAAAGTTATTTTTTCCGAAATAACGCCCCGCATTTTAGCCCACCTCATCACACCACGTGGATTCAAGTAGTTCCCCTACTAGCAACACGTGTATCAAGCCCACCTTATCTCACCGCATGCGTTTCAACCCTAATCTTTATACCACTGCATGCGTACTAATACCACAACATATCATAAATCGCACCTCAAGTGCCCAATATCACAACTTGCCAAAGAAGTCAGCAATAATGCTATTTTCATAATAAATAGCCTATTGCTCAACCACTATATGCACAAGAGTCCCAACAATAACAACCTGAAGTGAATAACTCAACAAGAATAGTATTTCACAACTTTACAACTTTGCCTCAATGTGAATCACAGCCTTTATAACTCAATACCAATTCCAATAACAAGATATTCTAAGAAATAACAATTTCACATAAGGAACGCAACAGCTAAATAATGAATAAGGAATAAAGGAAACAATAATATCAACTAGGCATGTAAAGGCAAATAACAAGTAAGAGGTAAGGCAAGTAAAGCATGTGAAGATAGACTAAAGATGATTAATAAACGTATTATGGTAACTCAATTAAAGGCATGAGAAGAATCTACATAGCTAGAACCGGCCAATTATCACATTTAGCCCGTGTACACACTTGTCAACTTGCGTACACGGCTTTCACATATCATAGTTAACACAAAACAACACCAATCCTAAGGGGTAATTCTCCCATACAAAGTTAGACAAGACACTTACCTCAAAATACGCTAACTCATTCCACTAGTAAGCCTTTCCCTCAATTATCCAACTCCGAATGGCTCGAATCTAACCATAATAACTTCATACCATAAATATAAACTATAGGAAGCTATTCCAAACAATAAGTTGCAATCTTTAAAGAGAAATAAAAAGTCAACTCAAAACGTCAACCCCGGGTTCGCGTCTCGGAACCCGACCATATTTACAAAAATGTGTACACACATTCGATAACGATTCTAACCATACAAGAATTACTCAAATCTGACTTCAAATCGCCTTTCAATCTCCAAAAATTAGTCTAAGAAGTTTTCACAATTTTTTCCCAAATTTCCAACTCAAATCACTAATTAAATTATGAAACTAGTAATGGATTAGTGTAATATAGCCAAAATAGAGTTAGAATCTCTTACCCCGATGATTTCCTTAGAAATCCCCCCCAAATATCGCCATCAACCGAGCTCTCTAGGTCCGAAAATAAAAAATAAAATTAAACCCTCGATTAAGCCTTTTCTGCCCAGCTATTCTCGCTTCTGCGAGCCACAGTCGCACCTGCGAAAAATCCATCGCAGGTGCGGATCCCACTAAATTCAGAGAATTCCACTTCTACGGACCAAATCGCGCACCTGCGCGTCTGCTTTTGCGAAACCTGGGCACATTTGCGCTCTTGCGCTTGCAGAAGGGTCTCCCTTCTGCGACCCCAAGCTTCGCTAGCCTTTCCGTTTCTGCGCTTCCTCAGTCGCACCAATGAGTCTGCTTCTGCGATACACTGACCGCACCTGCAGTCCCAGCTGGGCGGGTCTAATCTCGTATCTGCGGCTCGACAACCGCTTCTACGATGCCGTACCTACGGCCCAAAATGCGCAGGTGCGATTGCACCAAACACAGCAGTGCTTCAGCAATCACACAAGTCCAAAATTGTTCCGGATTCGATCTAAATCAAAGTCGGGGCCCCTGGGACCCCGTCCAAATATATCAACAAGTTCCAAAACACATAACGGACCCACTCGAGGCCAAAAATACATCAAACAACATCGATTCAACGAATCACAACCCAATTCAAGCCTATTGAAACTATGAACATCCAAATTCCAAAACTAATGTCGATTCATACCAAAACAACTCCGATTGACTTTAAATTTTGCACATAAGTCATAAATGACATGTTGGACCTATTACAACTTTTGAAATCAGAATCCGACCCCGATATCAATAAAGTCAACTCCCCGTCAAACTTCTCAACTTTCCAAACCTTCAATTTCTAACTTTCGCCAATTCAAATCGAAACGACCTACAGACCTCCAAATCAATATCCGGACATGCTCCTAAGTCCAAAATTACCATACAGGCTTATTGGAACCGTCAAAACTCCATTCTGGAGTCATCTACACCAAAGTCAAACTACGGTCAACTCTTTCGACTTAAGCCTCTAACTTAGGGACTATGTGCCCCATTTCACTCCGAAACTCAGTTGAAACCAAAACCAAACATCCTCGCAAGTCATATAACTGAAATAAACAATAGATGAGGCAATAAATTAGGGATCGGGGCTAAAATACTCAAAATGACCAGTCAGGTCGTTACATCCTCCCTCTCTTGAAACAATCGTTTGTCCTTGTACAAGTGTAGAGACATACCTGAAGTGGTGAAAAGATGAGAATAACGGCTATCATGCTCGGTCTGCCAAGTCGCCTCCTTGACTAGGAACCTTCAATGAAGCAATGTTCTTCGACCTCAACTTTCGGACCTGTCTGTCCAAAATGGCCATCGGCTCCTCAATATAAAACAAATCCTTATCCAATTGGACTGAGCTGAAATCTAACACATGAGACGGATCACCGTGATACTTCCGGAGCATAGAAACATGGAATACTAGATAAACTACAGCTAGACTAGGTGGCAGTGCAAGCTTGTAGGCCACCTCTCCAATCCTCTCAAGAATCTCAAAAGGCCCGATATACCTAGGGCTCAACTTGCACTTCTTCCCGAACCTCATAACACTCTTCATGGGAAAAACCCTAAGCAAGACCCGCTCTCCAACCATGAATATAACATCACAAACCGTCCGATCCGCATAACTCTTCTATCTAGATTGGGTTGTACAAAGCCGATCTTGAATCAATTTAAATTTTTTCCAAAGCATCCTCAACCAAGTCTGTACCCAATATCCTAGCCTCACCCGGCTCAAACACCGGATACCGACACCGCCTCCCATACAAAGTCTCCTACTAAGCCATCTGAATGCTCGATTGGTAGCTGTTGTTGTAGGAAAACTCTGCAATCGACAAGAACTGATCCCAAGATTCCCCGAACTCCATCACACAGGCATGAAGCATATCCTCTAATATCTGAATAGTGCGCTCGAACTATCCGTTTGTCTAAGGGTGAATCTCAACTCAACCCGTGTGCCTAACTCACGATGTACGGCCTTCTAGAATCGCGATGTAAACTGCGTACCTCTGTCAGAGATCATGGATACTGGCACGTCATGAAGCGGACAGTCTCGCGAATATAGACCTGAGCCAGCTGCTTTGAAGAATAAGTAGTCACCACTAGAATGAAATGAGCGGGCTTGGTCAACATATCCACAATCACCAATACTGCATCAAACTTCTTCGGAGTTCGTGGGAGCCCAACAACTAAATTCATGGTAACTCACTCCCATTTCCACTCGAGAATCTCAAGCCTCTAAAGCAACTCACCTGGTCATTGATGCTCATACTTCACCTATTGACAATTTGGGCACCGAGTTACACATTCCACTATGTCTTTCTTCATGCTCATCCACCAATAGTGCTACCTCAAGTCCTGATACATCTTAGCGGCACCCGGATGAACGGAGTACTGCGAACAGTGGGCCTCCTGAAGAATCAACTCACGTAAACCATCTATATTGGGCAGACATAGCCGGCCCTGCATCCCTAACATACTGTCATCCCCAATAGCAACCTCCTTGGTATCGCCGTGCTGAACCGTATCCTTGAGGATAAGCAAATGGAGATCATCATACTGACGCTCTCTAATACGATCATAAAGAGAAGACCAAGAAACCACACAAGCCAAAACTCGACTCGGCTCCAAAACATCCTATCTAACAAACTGGTTGGGCAAGGCCTGAACATCCAATGCTAGTGGCCTCTCCGCTACCGGTAGATATGCTAAACTGCCCAAGCTCTCCGCCTTTCGACTCAAGGCCTCGGCCACCACATTGGCCTTCCAGGGATGACATAGAATGGTGATATCATAGTCCTTAAGCAACTCTAACCATCTCCACTTCCGCAAGTTAAGATCCTTGTGTTTGAACAGATGTTGTAGGCTCTGGTGGTCAGTATAGAGCTTACAAGGGAGACCGTACAAATAGTTCTGCCAAATCTTCAAGGCATGAACAAGAGCTGCTAACTCAAGGTCGTGGATAGCATAATTCTTCTCATGTACCTTCAATTGTGTAGATGCGTAGGCAATCATCCAACCGTCTTACATCAACACCGCGTCGAGTCCAACACGTGATGCATCACAGTACACAGTGTAAGACCCCCAACTCGTAGGTAACACCAACACTGGGGTTGTAGTCAAAGCAGTCTTGAGCTTTTGAAATCTCTCCTCACACTCCTCGGTCCACCTGAATGGAGCACCCTTCTGGGTCAATCTGGTCATAAGTGTAGCAAGAAATGAGAAACCCTCTATGAAACAATGGTAATACCTTCCAACCCAAGAAAACTCTAGATCTCAGTAGCTGAAGACGGTCTGGGCCAACTCTACACTGCTTCAATCTTCTTCGGATCTACCTTGATCCCCTCACTCGACATCATATAACCCAAAAACATCACCGAGTCAAGCCAGAATTCACACTTTGAAAATTTTGCATACAACTTCTTTTCTCTCAAGGTCTGGAGCACAATCCTCAAGTGCTGCTCATGATCCTCCAGGCTCTGGGAGTACACCAAATTTTTGTTAATAAACACAATGACGAATGAGTCAAGATAGGGCTGGAATACACTGTTCATCAAGTGCATGAATGCTACTGGGGCATTGGTCAGCCCAACTGACATCATAAGGAACTCGTAATGACCATACTGAGTCCTGAAGGAAATCTTCGAAATATCTAGATCCCGAATCTTAGCCGATGATAGTCTGACCACAAATCAATCTTCGAGAACACTCTAGCACCCTATAGCTGATCAAATAGGTCATCAATATGTGGCAATGGATACTTGTTCTTTACTTTAACCTTGTTCAACTGATGATAATCGATACACATGCACATAAAACCATCCTTATTCTTTACAAACAAGACCGGAGCACCCCAAGATAACACATTAGGCCGAATGAAACCCTTATCAAGCAACTCTTGCAACTGCTCCTTTAACTCTTTCAACTCCGTTTGGGCCAAATGATATGGTGGAATAGATATGGGCTGAGTGCCGGCAATAAATCAATACCAAAATCAATATCCCTATCGGCCGGCATGCCTGGAAGATCCGCCAAAAAAACATCTGAATAGTCCCTCACTACCGGAACTGACTTCACGGTTGGAGTGTCAACACTGACATCCCTCACAAAGGCTAGATATGTATCACACCCCTTCCCAACCATCCGATGTGCCTTAAGGAAAGACACCACCATGCTAGGAACATAATCCAAAGTACCCCTTCACTCCAACCGCGGCAAACCTAGCATAGCCAACGTCATCGTCTTGGCATGACAATCAAGAATAGCATGATAGGGCGACAATCAGTCCATGCCCAAAATCTACCATACTGAGCAACAATAGGTCAACTCTGGTCTCAAAACCACCAAGAACAACTAAATACGACCGATACACACGGTCGACAATAATAGATCTCCCACTGGTGTGGACACATAGACATGAGAACTTAAGGAATCACGGGATATACCTAAATATGGAGCAAAGTAAGATGATACATAGGAATAAGTGGAGCCTGGATCAAATAAGGCTGATGCATCTCTATGACAAATTGGAACAATACCTGTGATAACTGCATCTAATGGAATCGCCTCCATCCTAGTCGGTAGAGCATAACATCTGGCCTGGCCTTCCCCTCTAGGGCAACCCTTACTCGCCCAACCTCCACCTCTAGCTGGTTGTGCAGGTGGAGTGGCAACTGGTACGGCAACCATGGTCCGAAAAGTCTGAGGATCCTAAGAAATACGTGGAGCCTAAGTAGTCTGTGGAGGTGAATCGCTCCTGAGTCTGGGGAAGTCCCTCACCATATGACGAGTACACCATAAAAAAAATAAGCCCTCGGAGGACGTGGCTACTAAAACTGGCTCGGGCCTAGTCAATTGGACTGGCCGCTGAAAGCACCTCATGCAGAAGGTGCACCATACAGTTGCGGTGCATAATGGGAAACCTGAGACCTGGAAGTAGCTAGAATATCACTGAAAGTGCTGAATAAACTGGGCGGCTCACATAGCCTCTACCATGACGGCTTGTAATAGGGATCGGGCACCACTATATGTGTTAGAATCTCGAGGCCTCTTGGCCTCCCTCTCCTTTCTCTCCTGACCCTATATACCTTCCAATCTCCGAGCGATCTCCACCACCTGCTGGTATGAGGTATCAATCTCCAACTCTCGAGCTATAATGAATCTAATACCATGGTTGAGCCCCTCGATAAATCGACGGAATCGCTCTCTGACTGTGGAGACTAAGGCTGGTGAATGTCTGGACAACTCGTTGAACCTGACCGCATAATCCGACACGGTCATAGCATCCTGGTGCAACTGCTAAAACTCCACGCGTCATGCATCCCAAAGGCTCTGGGGAACAAACTCTCTCATAAACATCTCTAAAAATTAAGCCCATGTGAGTGAAGCTACCTCGGTCGGGCTACCCTACTCGTACGCTCGCCACCACTGACAAGCCGCTCCCTTAAGCTTGAACGTAGTGAAAGCAACCCCAGTCGTCTCCACATTATCCATAGTACAGAGCATACGGTGGCCCTCTACGAGAAAACCATGTGCATCCTCTAAAGCTAAGCCCCTAAAAGAATGGGGATGGTACTTCTGGTACCTCTCGAGCCTGAGCTGCTCCTCCTCAGATGTTGTTTCCCTAACCTCGGGTTGAACTGGGATAATCGGTTGCATTGATATGACTTCTGGGACCTAGTCAACCTGGACCCGCTGCTCTAGGGTACGGGCGGCGGGAGTCTGTGCTCGTTCCCCGGCCTGAGATGTGGCAGGAGCAAGTGGGATCAACCCTGCCTGAGCTAGAGTAACAACATACTCAAGAACTAGGCGAGAGTCTCTTGAAGTGCAGGGGCAATAAAAGGCGTCTTAGGTGCCTGCCCCTCCAACTGGAGCTACTAGTGGCTCCTTTATCGCAGCTCAGGCAGGTGCTCTGGTTGCACCACGTGCCCGTCCTCGGCTTCTGCCCCGGCCTCTCGTGGCTCTAGTAGGAGGCGCGGGTGTCTGATCATCAGATCCAGTTGTGCATGTCCTCACCATCTGTGAGAGAATAGAAAGACAGATATTTAGAATTTCGAAGTCAACAAATGTGCACGATAAGGAATCAAAGAAGTTAAGCTCGTGCTAACAGTTCCATAGCCTCCCGAAGATAAGTACAGACGTCTCCGTACCAATCCGTGAGACTCTACTAAACCTGCTTGTGACTCATAACACCTATGAACCTAGAGCTCTGATACCAACTTGTCACGACCCCAATTTCCCTCTGTAGGATGTCGTGATGGCACCTAGTCTCTAAGACTAGGTAAGCCTAACATACATGCGAAATATGACTGAAATAATGTAAAACTCTCAAAAACTCAACAACTATCATAAAAGAACTTCGCAACTCAGCATAAAAAACTTCCCAAAATCTGGTGATAACAAGTCACAAGCTCTACAAATAAGTATTGATCATCCATATACAACAGTGTCTAAAAAAGGGAAAGAAAATGAATTAGACTAAATAGAGGGTGACTCCGAGGCCTGCGGATGCCGGCAGATATACCTTGAAGTCTCCGAAACTAAGCTCGTCTCAATGGTGCCTAGACTGGTAGGAGGTACCTGGATCTGCACAAAAGGATGTGCAGAAGCGTAGCATGAGTACACCACAATGGTACCCAGTAAGTGCCAAGCCTAACCTCGGTAAAGTAGTGACGAGGTCAGGTGAAGGCCATACTGCAATAAATAAGAAAGTGAACAGGTATATAGTAGTGTAATAATGATAACAATGGAACTAAAACAATAAAGAAATATACCAAGATTAGCTACATTTAACTAAGGCAATAAAGCATCACGGAAGAAAACAAGGAATGATATGCCAAGGACACAAAGCAATCAAAACACAAGTGAAGTAATAGAAAAGTATCAACAAGAATCACTACTAAGGTACCATCCGTAGTCTCAAATTACGAAACAATTCACAATCTTTCCTTATATCACCGCGGGAGCCTTGTATTTAATTTTGAAAATCATTTTTTTCAAAATAGTTTCCCGCGTTTTACCCACCTTATAACACTGTGTGACTTCAAGTAGTTCCCCTACTAGCAACACACATCTCAAGCAGATCTTATCTCACCACATGAGTTTCAACCCCAATCCTTATACCACCGCATGCGTATTAATATCACAACATATCATAAATCGCACCTCAAGTGCCCAATATCACAACTTACCAAATAAGTCAACAATAATGGTTTTTCCACAATAAATAGCCCATGGCTCAACCACAATATGCACAAGAGTCTCAACAATAACAACCAAAAGTGAATAACTCAACAAAAATAGTATTTCACAACTTTGCCTCAATGTGAATCGCGGCCTTTATAACTCAATACCAATTTCAACAACAAGATATTCCAAGAAATAACAATCTCACGTAAGGAACGCAACGATTGAATAATGAATAAGGAATAGAGGAAACAATAATTTCAACTAGCATGTAAAGGCAAATAACAAGTAAGAGGTAAGACAAGTAAAGCGTGTGAAGATACAGTAAAGATGATGAATATAACATATTATGGTAACTCAATTAAAGGCATGAATAGAATCTACATAGCTAGAATCGGTTAATTACCATGTTTAGCCCGTGTACACACTCGTCACCTTGCGTGCATGGCTTTTACATATCACAATTAACACAAAACAACACCAATCCTAAGAAGTAATTCCCCCATACAAAGTTAAGCAAGACACTTACCTCAAAACACGCTAACTCAATGCAATAGTAAGTCTTTCCCTCGATTATCCAACTCCGAACAACACGAATCTTGATAAACTAACGTCATACCATAAATATAAATTATAGGAAGCTATTCCGAAAAACAAAATTGCAATCTTTAAAGAGAAATAAAAAGTCAACTCAAAAGGTCAACCCTGGGCTCGCGTCTCGGAATCCGACCAAAATTATAAAAATTCAAACACCTATTTGATAACGAGTTCAACCATACATGAATTACTCGAATCCGACTTCAAATCGCCTGTCAAATCCCCAAAAATTAGTCTAAGAAGCTTTCACAATTTTCCCCAAATTTCCAACTCATATCACTAATTAAATGAAGAAATAACAGTGATTCATGTAACATAGCCGAAACCGAGTTAGAATCTCTTATCCTAATGATTCCCTTGAAAATCCTCCGAACAATCGCCACCAACTAGGCTCTCTAGGTCCAAAAATGAAAAAAAAAAAGTAAATCCTCGATTAAGCCTTTTCTGCGCAACTATTCTCGCTTCTGCAAGGCCACAGTCGCACGTGCGACGCCGCACCTACGGAAAATCCATCGCAAGTGCAGCTCCCACTAATATCAGAGAATTTCGCTTTTGCAAGCGGACCAATCGCACACATACGTGTCCGTTCCTGCGGAACCTAGGCGCATCTGCGTTCTCGCACCTGCGGAAGGGTCTCCGCTTCTGCGACCCCAGGCTTGGCTAGTGGTTCCGCTTCTCCGCTTCCTCAGTCGCACCAGCGAGTCCGCTTCTGCGAAACACTGACCACACCTGCGGTCCCAGCTGGGCAGATCCAATCTTGCTTCTGCGGCTCGAGGGCCACTTCTGCGGTGTCGCACCTGCAGCACAAAATGCGCAGGTGCAATTACACCAGACATAGTAGTGCTTCAGCGATCACACAAGTCTAAAATTGTTCGGGGTTCGATCCGAATCATATTCGGGGCTCCCGGGACCCGTCTGAATATACCAACAAGTTCCAAAACATATAACGGACCTACTCTAGGCCAAAAATCACATCAAACAACATTGATTCAACGAATCGCAACCAAATTCAAGCATATTGAAACTATGAACATACGAATTCCAAAATTAATGTCGATTCATACCAAAACAACTCCGATTGACTTCAAATTTTGCACATAAGTCATAAATGACATGACGGACCTATTCCAACTTTCAGAATCACAATTCGAACCCGATATCAATAAAGTCAACTCCTGTCAAACTTCTCATCCTTCCAAACCTTCAACTTTCTAATCTTCGCCAATTCAAACCGAGGCGACCTACAGACCTCCAAATCAACATTTAGTCACGCTCCTAAGTCCAAAATACCATATAGAGCTATTAGAACCGTCAAAACTCCATTCCGAAGTCATCTACACCAAAGTCAAACTATGGTCAACTCTTTTAACTTAAGCCTCCAACTTAAGACTGTGTCTCATTTCACTCCGAAAACTCACCTGAAACCAAAACCAAACACCCCCGGCAAGTCATATAACCGTAATACAATATAGAGGAGGCTATAAATAGGGGATCATCGCTAAAATACTCAATGCAACCAGCCGGGTCGTTACATAACTCCAATTCTTTACTTTCCGAACATGGATAATATGCAAAGGCATCGTCCACCTTGCTCTCCCAATTAAGGTAGGAATTCGGACCATGAATTCCTTCAAAGAATGGTATCGATATTTTATAGTTATGACAAGTGCAAAACATAACACGAAATTGATGTTCACTAGCCAAATATAGTATAGTTAAATTATCCTCTCCACAAGGATTAGATTTAAATAATGTTGAAATAACTTATGGTTTTCTGCTATCCTAGTTGATTAATATTTGATTTGAAGTGATAACTAACTATGATTAACTACTAAATTAAGATTACTACTAATTAGACTTGATCACAGAGAGTGAGAGTTGAACTAAAACAGATTGGAACAATATGAAATAAGGGTCACGACAGGATAGGTGTAAAATAGCTATTTGGGATCTAACTCTGTTTAAATTCACTTCTAATGTTCTAATGATTCTCACGAATTCACTCGATGATTAGCTTAAACGTAAGGTTAAGATTCCTCTCTCGATTAAATCTGAACTCTACAAAATAAGTTAATATAAAACACTATAAAGATATACAAAAATACGCTAATGAACTAGTCTTTAGGAAAACGTCTCTCGAATATTCTCCTAACTTGGTTTAATCAAAAATCCAAAAAGCTCTCTCGATTACGTAGAAGAATCACTAAATTAAACCAAACAAAATAAAGCAAAGATAATCACCATAAACATATTCAAACAATTAGACAAGAGTTAAATCCACAAACAACACTCAAAATACCATATCTGTCAAAACACTAGGGAAGAGCTACTCCATATATATAGAGAAAGTTATCACAATAAGTTTAAGAACATAGAAAACATCAAACACAACTTTACAGTAAAAACTCCTGTATTGTGCCATTATTGGCAAGAGAATTGATGAAATCTTGTGTCTTCAAGCCGTGGTAACTCTCCAAAACTCTCCTAGGTCGAATCCCCTTCCAAAATTGTGTTTATAGTGTATTTTGTATTGAGTATGGACGGATCTGGACTAGAATATCCTCTATAAACTGAAATAGGATTAACTATGCGAAAAAATGCACAGACGCGCTGCATTAGGTGCCGCACTGTGCATCTTCAAAGACTTGGCCAATTTCATTTCTGTTACTATTTTCTGTTGGCTAATAATGAATTGGGCAGCCACCTAGTATGGACACGTCAACTTGCATTCATAATTTTAACGGATTCAATTCCTTAACATCTAATGAGAATTTTGGCTAGCCACTTCATGTGGCACGTTTTCCGCCGTGATAGGCCATTTACATGGCCTTAAGCATTTTTCTTTCACTTTTCATATGCATATACAATCCTCGACCCCCCAAACTCGAAATCGGCTTAACTCTCGAACTTTTAGTCAGACTTCAAAGTTCTTTTTTCCACTTTAGCACCAAATAACTTATCTTAGCCCAAAATCACAACCTATGCAACAAGAAACACATTATGAGTATAAATTCTTCATATTTTAGCTCAACTACAACTAAAATACAACAAATAATATGTACAATATGGCCAAAAATTAGTATTTTTATCCTACCATCAACACCCTACACTTAAACCATTGCTTGTCCCTGACCAATCGAACTGCACTTCAAATAAAGACAATATTTGCAAGCAACTCTCCTAACTCATCATGCCAAGAATATTTAAAACAAAGTAAGCACCATGCCGTAACATCCTAGCCTCAAGACTCCACTCACAATCACCACGTATTTTTTGAAACCTACTCATTTACTCAAATACAGAAGCCAAAGATATTACATTTCCTTTGCAAATCATGTGCCTTACAGAAGAAGTAGAGAGTATTTCTACACATAATGAAATTAAAGAACAAATAGGAATTCAAGATAGAAAGAATTCACTCACTCTCAGAATTAAGATTCATGTGCCACAGAAGACGTACCATAGGATTGCCCGTAGTGTAATACTCTACTAATTCAAGCTCATTCGGTCATGGGTCAAGTAGGACTTAATTTGGTTGTATTTTAGGCTGCAGGACGGGTAAGATACATATAGATAATAGTGACTACACATCCCTAAACATTTCAATATATATACATTAACATGTCAACCCTACACTTATGTTGAACCAAACAAAACCTTCACACATGATAGCATCAAGCTCCCAGTTTCTTTAAGCACAAACAAAATGAGAACTACCACTAGCAAGGAATCAATTTTTTTTCTTGTCTAATACATACACAACTCTTTTTTTCTCTTTTCAAAGTTCTAACTTTTCTTCTTCTTTTTTGTTTTCTTCTAGCAAATTCACTTTTTTTTTCAATTCCCTACAAGTGGCTCTCACAAATTTCAAACAGTGCACATTTCTCCATTTTTCTCAGTTTCACTCAAAAGTCAACCCTACCTCCACTTAGTCTTTAACAAGCTCATAACAATTTCAAGTGTTCAAGAGAGGTAAAAGGTTCAAACAAATAGTCAATTCAAACAAAAAAGTTTTAGACTCGTAGTGTGGTTGCCAAAGAAAATAGGATTACAGGCTCAAAGAGGCTAAGTAAGATACACATTAATTAGAGGGGTAGAAACATGTATTTAGCTCGACAAAGAAACGACTCTATCAATTCCTAAACTGAACAAGACTATTATTTCACTTTGCAAACACATCGCGCAAGTTCTAGACATCAACTGACATGCACAGAATATCGATAAAAACCTCCCACACACATTGTCACATAACTCACTCAGGATCAGATCTATCCCGACTCGCTAGTCAAAGCAGTTAAGCAAAGTCATAATCAAACAATATAAGGCACTTACACATGAGTCAAGAACTGAGCTAAGGCGTCACAACTACGGCACTCACTACTATCAAGGCACAACAAAGTCAAGAATAGTTATCTCCATTTAGCACCATAGCACAAGATCTCATTAATCCTATCAAACAAAAAACTATTACACTCGGTTCAAGTAAAAACCTTTGAAAAATAATTGCGACATAAAGAAAAATCAAGGAAAAATTGTTAGTATACCTAAGAAAAAAAATAAAATAAATAAAAGACATTTTTGGAACATCAAAAAAAAATTTGGTATTTTTGTTCGACTTTAATCCCTCAAGAAGACAATCGAGGAAATCCATCATCGAGAAAAGTCAATTTTTTTCAACTAATACTAACGGGAAAATAAATATAATCATACGTATACATATTTACATCCACCACCCCACACTTTAAAATTGTGGCATATCCCCATGACACACAAAGAAAAAGCAAGAGGTAAAGAAAACTCCCCTGGATTTTTTCGATTTTCGAAAACTTATGAACTCAACCCTTAATTTTGAATTCATTCCTCGTTTTTTCTCTTTGGGATTCCTTATGGAGCTCATTAGGCCAAAGACTTCTAAGGATATCTGCAAGTCCCTCTCTTTTCTTTCTTTCTTGGCCTCATTTCGAGTGGTGAATTGTTCCAGTAGTATTAGCCTCAATTTGTTTCTGCATTCTTTCACATGATCAATCCATTCATATTCCCCTAGATCCCAAAAATAAAATCCCATGATCAAGGGTAGAATAAGAAAATAAAGAAGAAAGATCATGTGAATATTCCTGCGGTATGTCCGAGACCATTTGTTTCTCATTTTCTTCTACTAATGGTTGAAATTATGGAGAGGTGGATAGGGATTTGAACTATTCCTCCATTGCTTCACAATCAACCAAAGCCTCATCTTCAATCATCTCAATTGAATCAGAGTATTTTTGCAGAGTGATAACTTCTCTTTGTAGATGCTCATCCTCTTGGGTAGGCTCATTCTCACAAAGTATCTCCTCCATATATTCACTACCACGATGCAATGAGCTTTCTGAAAGTATACTTATTATTTGACTCACTTGCGTTGTTAGGTTCTTAATAGCTTCAACATTTTATATAAGTCCTTCTTGATTTTGTATAAATCTTTTTTCGACACTATTCATGAACTTATACATAAGCTATTCTAAACTACCATTCTCCTCTTGAGGTGGTTGTCTCACTTCGCTTTCTTTCCAGTTATAATAAGGGTATTCATCCCAACCAGAGTTAAGATTGTGCCTATATAAAACGTCATACTTGTACGAACTCGAATAAGAGGGGGACTTTTCAAAAGATGAACCATAGGAGGAATAGTTACCTACTTGACAGTCAACCCATAGATGATTTTTACCACATTTAAAATAAATAGCACACTTGTGATCAGTTGCTAATTCTGCAACGATTTTCTTAGGCTTGTTATGCTCCATATTCACATTTAGAGTTCAATATCAAGAATATTTTCTTCAAGTTTGCTTCCTAGCACTTGTCAGGCACTATAAAAGAATTCTTTAAGAGAAGTTACCTAATCAAAATAATAATAATAATAATAATAATAATAATAATAATAATAATAATAATAGTAATAATAATAATAATAATAATAATAATAATAATAATAATAATAATAATTAATTCCCGACTTTGCACCAAAAATTATTTTGAACACTACTGATTGCCAATTCCCGACAACGCCGCCAAAATTTGACGAGCGCAAAATACAACACGAAATTGATACTCGCTAGCCAAAGAAAGTCTAGTTAAATTATCGTCTCCACAAGGATTGGATTTAAACAATGTCCAAATAGCTTATGGTTTTCAGCTATTCTGGATGATCAATATTTGATTTGAAGTGATTACTAACTATAATTAACTACTAAATTAAGATTACTACTAATGAGACTTGATCACAGAGAGTGAGAGTTGAACTAAAATAGTTTGTAACAATATGAGAAATAAGGATCACGACAGGATAGGTGTAAGATAGTTATTTGGGATCTAACTCTATTTAAATTCACTTCTAATGTTTTAATGATTCTCACAAATTCACTCGACGATTAGCTTAAACGCAAGGTTAAATCTGAACTCTACAAAATAAACTAATATAAAGCACTGTGAAGATATGCAAGAATATAATCTCTTAGAAAATGTCTCTCGAAATCACAACCTATACAACAAGAAACACATTATGAGTATAAATTCTTCATATTTTAGCTCAACTACAATTAAAATATAGCAAATAATAGGTACAATATAGCCAAAACTAGTATTTTTATCCTACCATCAGCTTTCCTAGGATCAAACTTACCTCACTACCATTGTAAATTATTTTTCATGTTTTTCTTTCATATTCCTTGATTCAGGTCCATATCTTCCATGATTAGCATGATGGTTATCATACTTGTTAGTAACATACTCGTACGAATCATAACCATATGAATCATGATAAGGAACATACCCTGTTTCGTCATTACTTGAGTCTTCACCTGAATCATGACAAGGAATATGCCCATCGTAGTCCTCACAAGAATTATATGAATTGCTTCCTCCATTATCTTCATCATATGAATCCCAACACTCGTCATCACTATATTCAACCATTCGTTCACCCCAATCGCTTGAATTTGCCATAGAGATGCTTATAGGAAAAATAATTGATTAGTAATAAGAGGATCACATAATAGCACACCTCGTGTAGTTTAATTCAAACAAGCGTATTCAACCTTTTTTGTTTTATCTCACATTTATGAGTTTTCACTTTTCACTTGTGTATAATCTCTGCCTCACTCTTTAAAAATTCTCAAAGTTCGAGCTGAACTCACAAATCACCTATCTAAGAATGAGTTTTCTTGAAAGTAATTTAAGAGTGGATTTTGTGTAATCAAGAACAAACTTTTAAAAATTAAAAACGAGAGGTCAAGAAATTTCTATAAAAATAACGAGAAAAGCACGAACGAATTGGCACGAAATAAATAGTCGATTTCAAATATTAAGAACGATTTAATGCGAACTAGCACTAGTTTGTCCTTAACAAGAATCCTCAATGAATCATTCTCATCCAAAAGTAATCTTCTCCCAACAATCAACAAGAACACTTCAATAATTTCTTTTCTAATTTTTTTTGAAACTCAAGAAGAATTTTTTTTGCAAGCAACTCGACTAGGGTTTAGTTGAAAACAAGAGCTATATTTTTTTTTAAACCTTTTTCCTAATTCGGATCTTGATTTCAAGACTGGAGAATGTGAGTTTTTTTAGAACAATACCCGAGCCTTCATTCTGATACCAACTGATACGATCCGAGATAAACAAAACAGTGGAATATGAAAATAACAATAATTAAAGCAAAACTAATGATATATTTGATTAAGATAATCAAAGTAGTCTGAATAATGAAGTGTAGAAGAAAATCTAAAACCCTAAGTGAATTTCTCAATCAATAATCAAAATACTATCTGGTCGCCTCCCAAGAACAACAAATTAGAAACCCTAGATATAATGAAAGGAGAAGAAGATTACCTTCAATAACCCAAGTTTCGAAAACAGGCAATTCAAAGTCGAACTCGAACCAACAAGTTCCAAATCTCTCTCAAGAATTTTCTTAAGTCAAAATATGTTAAATGGCTAATGAAATAACCCTAGGCTATTATAGATACCCAATGGATAAAATAGAAAAAAGTTTCAAAGTTAATTTTCCAAAAAAAACTCGCTAGGTCAAACCGTAACCTCAACCGTAATACACAGCTAAACTGTTGCGAACCCCAAAAGCTTATTTTCTTCAGCTCTTCAGGCTCCTCTTGAACCGTAGCCAACGATTGGTGAAACCGTGTCACATTTTGTCTTGGGGCCTTGATTCTTCAATTCTTAAGACTCCAAACATGGTATTCTTTGCATGAATCCTCAAAGTGATTCTCCAAACTTCTTCTAGTCACTTGTTGAAGATCAAGCAGCTCCTTAGCGTGCATTTCCTTGGACGTTCTTGGACTTGGAGCGGGTCAACAGTCCACTAGATAATTTGCTGTCATTCTTAATATTTTTTGTTTTGCCCGAACTATCCGGTATCACATCAGCTGCTTTCTTTTTTTCTGTATTCATGTCCCATGTATCCAGGAGCTGTTTAATTTTTTTTCCTCTTAGTTGTAAAACACCATTGTAGGTTATACTTAGGATTTCTTCTTCTTCTTAGTTGCAAAATGGGTTGTTCCATTTGTTGTTGTTTTAAAAATTTGATGATTGAGGTTTGTTCTTTATAATATTTGAAAGTTATATTTCAAATTTGAGCTTATTTCGAGTAGATTTGGTGTTTGTATGTTGAATTCTTGAAATTTGAAAAACAAGTTTATGTTTCAAAACTTAAAATCCAATTTCTAAAGTTGCATTGAAGATATATAACTACTTAAAATCACAATTTTTTAAAGTTGCATTAGAAAGATAGAAGAACTTAAGAATCAATTTTTGAAGTTGCATTGCAGAGATAGAATTACTCAAGATCCGATTTTTCTGAAGTTAGAAAGACAACTTCAAATCCAATTTTAAAGTTGCATTGAAGAGATAAAACTACTTAAGATTCGATTTTCTAAAGTTGCATTGGTAAAATAAAAGAACGTTATATTAGATCCTGAAATTGCATTGAAGAGATAGAAAGAACTTCAAATCCGATAAATAAATATTTTAAATTTTTGTACAATGCTGATATAAATTCAACTGCGGCCCATAAAGTAGGTTTATGTGAAAAACTCCACTTATACTCAAAGAAGTACAAAGAAGGCCTTCTTTTTGTAGCCCAACTATTAGAGAAGCCCAGGCCGAGAATTGGCTTTCCTTAGGTCCTGAAATCAAAAGACAGAAGAAATCCAAAATTCGTCCCGCCGGTGAACAACACCAACCAGCCCTATAGTCCCTGCCAACATTTTTACCTTCACCTCGATCGACTCCGCCGCCTGCTTCTACTTTCCCGGTGTACCGGAAATGGTATAGCATCTGACTTTATGCACTTTGCTTTCGTTTCGCACTTTTGAAAACCTAGTTCGAATCCCTCCCCCCCCCCCCCCCCCCCCC
>MCJB01009567.1:6607-25812 GCA_002018475.1 Nicotiana obtusifolia | reverse complement strand
AAATAGAATATTAATACTAGTAGTTGTTATCAGTTATAAATACATAGAATCGGTTATTTATCGCATAGTATAATAACTCGAACTGCTGAGCATAATGATTGTTCATTTGTTGAATACTATATATCTCAATGTCGTGAAACTGGTACAGTAATACATAATACTTGGGGGAGAAGTAGAAACAACCTTGATGAAGCTGTAAGTTATACTTTTTAACAACATTAAATATTGTTAAGACATATTGTACTTAAGTAATTAAAAGTGTGTTATCTCTAATTGCTTAAGTTTTTAGACAGAGGCTGATCTAGGATTTGAATTTTATGAGTTTTAGAATCTAGGACAACGACTCAAGTCCTAGTAACTGGGTTTTTGAATTTAATTTGTGTACATATTTAGTGAATCTTTTAGCACATATACAAGGTCCGAGCCAAAGCTACTGAGTCTGAACCCGTGTATTCAAGCCTACATCCGCCCCTGCTTGAGATGGTCACACACTTCAATATAATATCCGAACAGGCAAAGGTCTTGGGTTCAAATCACACCACTACCCAAAAAGCGGACAAATAAAAAAAACTCCACATGTTTGGCCCATAAAAAAGAATTAGGCCTGCACGTAAGGGGGCGCATAAAGACATAATTTAAATAAGTAATTAAATGTGTGTGCTCTCTAATAGCTTAAGCTTTTAGATGAGATAGTCACACACTTCAATAGTAATGTACACCTTTAGGTTTCACAAGAGCAGCTTGGAGAATATGACTTCCATCTTTAATTGCGTACGAGAGGATCCAGCTTAAGGAGTTTGATGAAGTTTTGCTTAAACGAGAAATTGTTTCTTTGTGATACTAGGAGCTAGAACAAATAACCATCTAGTGCAATTTTTCTTCTAACCTCCTGGATCCACCATTCTTAAAGGCATAGTTAAGGCTTGATTAGGCCCTAAAATTCTGTGTAGATTTGTTTTAGTGTAGGCACCAAGGTGCTAAGCTATAAGTCTCAGCACTCATGAGCTTTATCTTAAAGTGGAGAACATCACCCAAAAGGTATAACTAGTAAAGTGATATATCAATTATAATGAAAACATTGCGGATGAACATAAAGTGATTAGGAACGGAAATTAGAAATTTGGTGTGACCAAATTAATCATTAAATCTAAGTTACAAACTTCGTCTTGATAAAATGGTTTTGAACTTGATACATAGTTTTATTGAATAAAAGAACCTTGACTGACATAGTTTTGATTTAGGCCTAATATACTTTTTTTATGACCAAGAGATTCGTCTGGAGCCAATCCTTTGGGCCAAACGTAGCCTTCGGAACTCGGGAATGATGGGCCCGCCCCTTTACCCTCCTCCATTTAAATACTAAATTTAGGGCTAATACATAAAATGACACTCCGACTTGCATGCAGTGTCCTACATAGACTTGTAGCGCATCTACTTGTTAAAATCCCATATCATCAACTACTTTGGCACTTGACTATACGTATGTGACATGAAAGCGGCTGAGCTGGTTTAATGGCATGTGAATTAGGCGTTTAGGGATGGGGGATGTGAACAAAAAAGCTCGCTTTGTCTTCTTTCTTCCATTGTTTCCTCTTTCTCCTCTCCCTCCTCTCCTTGTACACCTCTACCCACCCCCTCTCTCTAAGAAAATCCCTTTACCTTCTCCATTCTCTGTTTCTCTATACAACGGTCACATTCAATCTCTACCCTACCTCCTCTCTCTAATTCATTCTCTTTTCATAGTACCGAACTTGGTCGTCGATGATAAGTTTCTGTCTCCTTGGAGGAAGAAGACACTTATGAAGTCACTAAGTATGGTGTTGAATACTTTTGGGGAAATAATGTCGATTGTCACAGTTTGTGGGCTTTGAGTCATCGTCATCGGAGCTGCAGTGGCCGGTGGCGAAGGCTGCAGCAGTTGGTGGTGTAGAGGGTGTGAAGTAACAGGGGGTTTCTTTATTTTGTAGGAATCTCTGTTTTCTTTAGAGAAGTTAGGAGGAGGACCTTGTAGTTCTCTCCTCATTGGAGATAGCGTTCCGTCAATTGGGCTCGTGGGAAACGTGGTGGCAAGTCTATTTGGAAGATGATTATTTGTGGATGTGTATGGTATAAGTGGGGTTTAAACAAGTAAATGCAGCTCCACTTGAAGATGCATGTATTTGAGTTTGAACTTTGAAGTGAAGGTCAATAATAGTTCTATG
The DNA here is from genome assembly GCA_002018475.1 of Nicotiana obtusifolia. Lineage (NCBI taxonomy): Eukaryota > Viridiplantae > Streptophyta > Magnoliopsida > Solanales > Solanaceae > Nicotiana > Nicotiana obtusifolia. The sequence continues at coordinate 23,611 of MCJB01009567.1, read as the reverse complement.
TGATAAGTTATGTGTTATCTGTGTCAACACAATTGAGGAACATGTGCTATTTTAAAACCCTTGTCCCTCTTTCAAATGTGTTTATTATGTGGAATTTTAACAAGTCGTTGCTCTAAATTGGAACAAGTTTAAGTAGGGGACCAGTATTGCAAATGTGTGCAAGTTGGAGTTTCATTTCATGTATTAGGCCTATTACTTAATATATCTTCACTTAATTGTAGTTTCTCTTTTTCAACTTATCAAAATATTTTCCAAAATGTCCATATAGTTTATAGGGGACCAGTTTTGCAAATGTGTGCAAGTTGGAGTTACATTTCATGTATCAGGCCTTTTACTTAATATATTTTCACTTAATTGTAGTTTTTTATTTTTTCCAACTTACCAAAATATTTTCCAAAATGTCCATATAGTTATTTTTCTGGTTATAGTTGCTTGTCATTGCAGTGTGTTTTCGTCATATAGTTATTTTTCTGGTTATTATTACTTGTCATTGCTGTGTGTAAGTTTTCGTGTGTGTTTGCGCGCGCACACACACACTCATATATACACACATCGTATATATTCCTTCATTTGTATATTCTTCATTAAAGCGCACATTTTATATCTTGCCACTTCTCTAGGCTGTTTACATTTTGACAATTATGCTGGAAGAAGATTCTCTAGAGGCGCTTTTGGTTCTCCAGACATAATCTTACACTATCCACCTCTTATTTGATTCTCTTTCCTCTGGGGATTCCGGTCGTTGAATGTTATTGGGTGCTTTTGATACTAAGATGGGAACTTTTCTGTCTAATTTGCTTTTGGAAAAGGGGGCAGTATGCTTATTTTACAAGGCATGTTTAATTGTTAATTCATTCCTCTGGTCACAAACCCATACCATTAACTTAACTTGAGGTGCATTAATCTCTGATTATCAATAAGCCTATTTACTCTGCAAAAGAGATGAGGACTGGTAAAGCACCAAATATGAGAACAATGCACTGGCTGGTCTCTAAATAAAACTGAGCTGAAGGCACTCTGCAATGTCTGAGGATATGTATTTGTTTCAATTCCACTGGTCCATTTGTTGAAACTTAAGCCCCTCTCATGTTAGCAGAAATTCCTTCCTCCTTTCATACCCTATCAGTAATTTGGATACAATCATACCTTATAAGTTATTTTACTTGTTTATTTTTGTACTTGGTGCCCTCTCTGTCTCTTGCTAAGCAATTTTCGTTTTTCAGGTCATAAGCCTATTGGAGTAACTACTAAAACAGAAAGAAGTTACACGAGGGATAAAAAGATTCTTTTGTTGAGAGTTATTTAGTCCATCCAGTCATGGACTACAAAAGAAATTTTCTCAAGCAACGCTCTAAACCCCAATTCAAGAGGATGGGAGGCACTAAAAATGCAAAGGGGAATTATCCTGGTCATGAACGGTCATCTGAAAGTTCTCGAAGTTCAGATACTACCTATTGTATACTTTGTCAATCCAAAAAAATTGGTAGTGTAATTGGAAAAGGTGGTAGCATAATCAAAGCCCTGAGAGAGGAAACTCAAGCAAAGATTACGGTTGCTGACAGTGTGCCTGGTTCTGATGATAGACTAATAATTATCTCTAGTCCCTCTACAAAGCTAGCTAGGAGACAAAACACTGACAACAACAATGAAAGTTCAGAATTAAAGGAAGAAAATGGTAGCATGGAGCCACATTGTGCTGCGCAAGATGCTCTGTTAAAAGTTCACAATAGGATTGTTGAAGAAGACTTGCATGAAGCACAAGATGAGGATAAGAATGAAATTGTAATCATCACGCGTCTACTTGTTCCAAACAATTTGGTTGGATGCCTATTAGGAAGAAAAGGTGATGTTATTCAGAAATTGCGAAGTGAGACTGGGGCAAGCATTCGTGTTCAATCTGCTGAGCATCTTCCAGCTTGTGCTATGACCACTGATGAATTGGTCCAAGTAAGTTTCATGTTCTTTTCCATGGGTGCACAACTTATTTAGTTTTTTTATTATTTTTAAGGTGACTGAGCTTTGAAATGTGCTTTTGTTACTTGGAGAGTATGATAGTGCAGAGGAGAAAGGGGAAAAGTACCGTTAAACACTTAAACTAATTGTTCATCTGTACTGATCTTAGTTCTGCATACAGCAGTTGCATTATGTTCTTGCTCTGTCGTATGTTTTTTTTTTGGTCCTGTGCTTATCTTCAAGCATCTACTAGTCCTGATTCCTTAGTGCTAGAATATCTTCTGCTTATCTTCAAGCATCTACTACTAGTCCTGATTCCTTAGTCCTAGAATGTCTTTTTATAATCCACCAATGTGTAGCTATTCAACGACTTGTAGGCTAGACCAGCTGTCCAGTAGCTAATGTTTATCTGACTGCTAGTTTTCCTCATTTATCTTTTATCTTGAAAAACAAGGTGCCCCTTTGACAAGCTGAAAGTTTCTGTGCACTTAGTTAAAGTCTACGCTCTAAATTTTGCAATTGGTAACCGTGCGAAATTTTTGTTTGTTTCTCTCTCTCTCTCTCTGTGTGTGTGTGTCTTTTTCGGTATCCATGCTATTTCTTGTGTGAAATATCTCTAGATGATTAGAGGATTTGTGATTTCGATTCTGTTAAGTCTCTTGGTTTTATGGTGGTAATTACCTTTTTTGGGATACAATCATGTTCCGTACTACTTCTTTTTATTGATGAGTATCTTATTTTAGTTATTTTTCTTGCTGATAATTTAGGAGTTACATATTAAGTGTCTCTTTTGGGCCATATCATGTCAAAAGAATTTTCAATATTGGTAGGGTTTTTCAGATATCAGGTAAACCTGCTTTGGTAAGAAAAGCCTTGTATGAAGTATCAACTCTGTTGCATCAGAATCCACGCAAAGACAAACCTACCTCGAGTTTTCCCATGGTACATGGTGCTCAAGGTTTTCACCCCCCTGGTCCTCCCGTGGAAAATATGATTCCTCCAGGAAAATCAATGTGGTCTCGAAGTAGATCTAATTTAAATGGTATGCCACCTGTGTTAGGGATGGGAGGGTATAGGAACCAGCTTTCTGGATTTGGTCGTGCCGATTTTGATTATGATCCTCCCCCTTGTGCTGGTGAAGCTCCAAGTGATTTCACCATGAAAATTCTGTGTTCAGCTGCGAAAATTGGTGGCGTTATAGGCAAGGGGGGTTTCAATGTAAAACAACTGCAGCAGGAAACAGGAGCAAGTATACATGTTGAGGATGTCGTACCCGAATCTGATGAAAGAGTTATTCATGTCTCCTCTTTGGAGGTAATGTATCTCATTGAGGAATTCATAATATTAGCATCCTCATGAGCATGTCACCAAGCCATTTTTTTTCCTTCCAGTCTCTGTGGGATCCCAGATCACAAACTATTGATGCCATACTTCAACTTCAAAGTAAAACAAGTGAATTTTCTGACAAAGGAATTATCACTACGAGGCTTCTTGTTCCCTCAAATAAGGTTGGATGCATTCTTGGTCAAGGAGGACAGGTTATCAATGAGATGAGGAGGAGGACACAGGCAGATATTCGTGTTATTTCCAAGGATGATAAACCCAGATGCGCATCTGCAGATGAAGAGCTTGTGCAGGTGATTTATCTGTAGTCTGCAAGTTTAGACTAGTCACTTCCGGTTCACAAATGCCCTAGTTTCAGTTTTCTTGTGCATGTCAGTACTGTTGTTTCCACTATCTTGTGAGAAATTTCCATCTCAAAATAATTGAAGTTCTATTTATTCAGATATCTGGAAGCTTTGGTGTCGCAAAAGATGCCTTGGTTGAGATTGCTTCTAGGCTTAGAGCAAGATCCCTTAGGGATGTAAATAGCAAGGCGGAATCTGCTCCTGTTAGGCCACTTTCTGGATTTGGTCCTTCAGAGGATTTCCGAAGTGGAGATCCACAACGTTCAGGTGTGATGGAAGCTGGCAGCTCTAGAAGATATGATCATTTGAAGGTATGGAAGATCATCTTGCTAATGTTGCTTCTACTGGAGTTAATACCTTTTTTTTTTTAAATAATTGTGGCGCTTGGACCAATTCATACCTTCATTTCTGATTGTTTATGTTTGCTGTAAAAGTGCGATATGTTTGTTGTAACCTCTTTACTAGGATCATTTACAATAGGAGAACACAAAGTCGTAACAACATTGCAGTACCATATGACCTGCAGAATGCATCATCTAATTCATTTAAAGGGTGGAGATGTTGTGGTGGTATGAGGCACCAATCCCAGACTCAAAATGAATTTACTGGAATTGTACATTAGACATGCCTATGTAGGGAAGCTTCTTAAATATCCTTATGCGTCATTTCTGTCCTATTCTTATAAAGGAATAGATTACAACTATTGGTGTCTATTAGGGGCATCATTGATGGTAAAGTTGAATATCCTCTGAACACTAGTTCGCACACTATGGTGGGGTGTGGGGGTTAGACCGTATGGATCTCAATTTGGCAAAGTGTGAGATATGTGGGAGTTGGGACAGACAGGTGACCATACTGCTAAAATGATTTTGTTACCCTACCCCCACCTCAGGGGAAAAAATGGAAAATGTAAAAAAGGCCTTTTGGCTACTGTCTGTTATATATGACTCCTGCACTTGCCAATGTGAGTCTACCAAAGGCTCGAATTAATTTGATAAATCTAGCTAAAAGGCACAGTAGGTGGGTCTAGATACTTGTCGTTCATCATTGGTCTGACAGTTTAGTCAAATAGTTGGAGAAGTCGGGTGTCAACTATAATCAGTCATATCTATCAGTGATCTATTTTTGGAAAATATAAGAAGAAAGTTCTTACAACTATGTGTTAGGGCTATTCAAACTTTAGGGTGGTTTGTTTTCTTCTATTTGCACCTCTGAGAGCACTCCAAGTGGCAAAGTTATAGTGCAAAGATGAGATACATTGCATTGTGCTACAATTACTTTGTACAGTAAGAAGATGTTACTAAATAATGTTTCTTGTTAAATAAGTCATTCTACCACCTTTTTAGTGATACTAGAATAACAAGAAGATTGTGATAGAGTACTTCGGTAATTTTTTCTCTCTAAATTATGCACCTCGTACTGGACATCTTGTTATATGAAGTTCACAGGTAACGATCTTACAATCCGGTTGTCATCTCTATCTATCGAATTTCAAGAAAATGATCATTTAGTCACCTGCAGTTGACTATCTTAGTGTAATCTTTTTTAGTGTATTCAACGGCGAAAAGCATAGTAAAGCCTTAAGAACCTACTGGAGCTTTAAGTACGAAAACAACAATTAAGCCTCAGTACCAAACAAGTTGGAGTCGGCTACGTGAATCCTCACTTCTTCATTTAAGCTCAACTAATGTCATAATCATATCATACCAAATAAAATAAAAGTGAAATATATATATATATATATATATATATATATATATATATATATATATATATTATCGTAGTAATAATAACAATATTAGTTGTTCTCTAACTAGTCTAAAACTTAGTCCCAACCAGTAGATATCATGCATATGAATCTTTTTCTTTTATTTTCTCTTATCTTTAGCTAAGTTTGTATTGATTCCAAGGATTTGTAGGTCTTTCTAAGACAACTTCCTTCTATGTGATTTTAGGCCTATTGGAGCTTTAAGTACAAAAACAACAACTAAGCCACAATACCAAATAAGTTGTTTTGGCTATGTGAATCCTCACTTCTTTCATTTAAGCTCAATTAATGTCATCATCATATCATATCAAATAAAATAAAAGTGAAAAATAAGTTTTACCTATTTTAGTAGATATCACGCATATGAATCTTTTTTCTTCTATTGTGTCTTATCTTTAGCTAAGTTTGCATTGATTCCAAGGATTTATAGGTCTTTCTAAGACAACTTCCTTCTATGTGATTTTAGGTCTATCCCGTTCCCTTTATAACACCTTTACTCACCATAGTTTCACACCTACGGACTGTGCATATGCAGGTTGACGCAGAACATGACCAGACCATCTCAAGCGACCTTCTGCCATTTTATTCTCAATGCGCGTAGTCATTTCTAAGTTTGTCTTATCTTTTTTGATCGCGCTTCCATCTTTGCATCCACATCTCTACAACACTCATCTTGTGGATATGTTGGACTTTGGCGGTCGGGTATTCATTACCATATAGCATTGCGGGTCTTGTAGCTCTTCGGTAGCGTTTATCTTTCACTTTGGTAGGCATCCTTTTATCACATAACAACCCAGTAATACTTATCCATTGCAACCATCCGGTTTTAATCCTATGAGTAACATCTTCATCTACCATTCCATTCTCCGGAAACAACGAGCCTAGATATTTAAATTTTTTTCATTTTTTCACCACAATCTCTAGTCTCACCTCAACTTCGCTCTTCTCATGCTTGCTAAACTTGTAGTACATGTATTTAGTCGTACTTCTACTTATCCTAAAACCCTTACTCTCAAGGTTGCTTTTGCATAGTTCAAGCTTTTGGCTGACAACCTCGTAGTTTTGTTAATTAACACAATATCATCAACAAATAACATACACTATGAGATTTATATTGTATTATGTTGGTTAGCTTATCCATGACTAGGGTAAACTAGTAGGGGCTGAATGCCGATCCCTGGTGTAGACCCACTGTTATGAGAAACTCCTCAGTATCTCCTACTAATGTTTTTAGGCTAGTGGCAGCTCCGTCCATTATGACAACTTCCCTGTTTCAATTGAGATGACACATTTTCTTTATTAGTCCGTTCCAAAAAGAATGACACATTTTTATATTTAGAAACAATTTAACGTTAAACTTTTCATTATACCCACTTTATCCTTATATGAGAATCTTTTATAACCACACAAATATGATGGGTCCCACTTTAAGCTTTTAGCACCACATGTTTCAAAAGCCTTCTTTTATTTCTAACTCTTTGTTCCAAGTCAAACTATCTTATCTAAATTGAAAACAGATGGAGTATTTAATATGAATTCCATCACTCACCAAAGGGCCTTTTGTGGTACTCTATCATATGCTTTCTGGAGGTCAATGAACAAATGTGTAGATCTTTCTTGCGTTCGCGAGAAATTTCCATTAATCTTTCAATATAGCCTCCGTTTTAGATCTAAAGGACATAAATCCAAATTGGTTGTCTGTCACTCTTGTCCTGTTCCTAAGTCTACGTTCTATCACTTTTTCTCCAGATTTTCATCGTATGATTGGGTATCTCCTTTGTTCTTATAGATTGGAATCAGGATACTCTTCTTCCACTCATCTGGCATCCTACCATTTTTTAGTATAGCATTGGATAGCTTGGTGAACCATTCTAATCCAAATTTCAAGCTTTCCAAGACACATTGCAACTCTATAGGGATAGTGTCGGACCACAAGCTTTTCTAATCCTCATATTTTTCATAGCATCATTTACCTCTGTCGGCCTAATTTTACGAGTGTAGCTAAGTTTTTACCGTGCACAGACGTGTGGAGCTTTAAGTTCAAACCGCAACTAAAACACGAGCTTCAGTGAAGAAAGGAGCTGATGAAGGAAAATAAGAAAAAATACATGTAATGCAAGAAAAGAAGGACAAAGTACGAAGAACAATTTTATGGACCAAAGAATTTAAACAACGACCACCACAACTACTATGTCTCAATGTTAGACTAGTTGGGTTGGCTATATGAATCCTCTATATTTATTTTGCTGTATTTGAGTCCCTTTCATTTCAGTGCTTAATATTTTGTCTTTTAGGAGAAATTTATTGTAACTAAGAGTGAACCAAATAATTGAAAAAATGCACTTTGATTAGAATATTTGGCGTGAAAATCATGCTAATCAAATTCAAAAATTGTTTTAAATTTCTGATTCATATGCAAGTTTCTTGTTCAGAATAATGACTAGTTTTTTTCTTACTATATTCTATTTTCTTATTCTTCATTATTAACATATTCATCCATGAAATTCCGTTAATGAATTAGTATATCGTGTTGTCATCTATGTCAAATGTAGTGTTAGACAAAGCCTATAGTAGTTGTGTTCCACACGTTGCATAAATGAAAGTGACAATTGGGCGAGTGAGGCCCCTGGCCTGCACTGAGCTGAACTCTAGGAGTTTAAGCATGCCTAAACAAGCCTTTAACAACATTGTTCTTTTCTAGCTTGTAGTTGGATGAGGCATAAAACATTAGTGAAGATTCATTTCGCTAGTTTATAAGGCTATATAGGTGGTTTTCAAGATGAGTGTCTTGTTCTGTCAATTCTTACCATTTCAGTATTATGGATGAAAGATTGTACTCTCTATTCTGGGTTGTGGAAACCATTTGCTGCCATGGTCTTTTCAGTTGGACCAGTTGACTAAAGAAGTGTCACATTCTCTCTGTAGGGTGCTGTTCGTGAATATGACCATCCGAGTTATCCAGATCTTCCCATTGCTACTAGGTACGACCAGTACCCGTTGCTGAATGCATTCATTTTTCCTTGCTTTTTCTGTTGTAGTTCATCTGATCACCATTGTGAACTCTAGATACCCAAGTATCAGTAGTCCCCTGGAGGTGAAGTTTCCAGACCATTCTTTTGGCTCTGCAAAAAGAACAGGAGGGTACAACATTAATGAGGTAAATTAGTCTGCCTAGAGCTACAAAGAGGTGGTTTTGTGAGTTATTCTTTTTGTCTCGTTCTATCCATTTTATTTCCAACTAGATAGAAGACTCTTACCTTGTGTTATTCCCTACATTGGAGTTACAATAGTCCTATTGAGTGAATTGCTGGATATTTTTGTTCTGATTCCACCTTTTCCTTTTTGCGATAAAGAATTATAAATCTCTCATGTTCTCCATTTTTATGTTATAATATATTTGGGACATGCTAGAGATAAATAGAAAAAAATCACATGTCTTTTACATGTATTTTCATATTCCAGCCTTGATTCTTTAAAATGTTGTATGTCATATGTGTTTGATTTATCTTATGGTAAATTAATTTCTAAATAGTGTAATTCTTTTTTTCTTTATTGTTGTCTTTTTGTATTCTGCTATATGTATGATGATCTTTACATATGTGTAACAGTTGTTTGTAATGATATTCCTGTTAGTGATAATTATATTTTGATTCATGGTGTTATGTTAGAAAGCCTTATACTCTCTCCATATTAATTTATGTGATACACTTTTCTTATTAATCCGTTCCAAAAAGCATGACACATTTTTATATTTGGAAACAAGTTAACTTTATACTTTCCATTTTATCCTTAATTACAACAACAACAACAAACCCAGTGTAATCCCACAAGTGGGGTCTGGGAAGGATAGTTTGTATGCAGACCTTACCCCTACCTTGTGAAGGTAGATGGGCTGTTTCCGATAGACCCTCGGCTAAAGAAACACTAAACAAGAAGCAACTAACAGTAACAACACAAGAAAAAAACAAAGACACTATGTGCACCAAAGATCTAAAAATAAGAAATACAAGAATACTACTAATAATACTGGTAAGAATGACACAATATGGAATAACAAAGGTCAAGGAACACAAAAATGTAAGAATAATACTAATACTACTGGTACAATTAGGAGAAACTCTCGACTACCCATCAACCTACAATCCTAATTTTCGACCTCCATACCTTCCTATCGAGGGTCATGTCCTCGGTAAGCTGAAGCAATGACATGTCCTGCCTAATCACCTCTCCCCAATACTTCTTTGGCCTACCTCTACCCTTCTCAAATCCGCCATGGTCAACTTCTCACACCTCCTAACTGGGGCATCGATGTCTCTCCTCATCACGTGTCCGAACCATCTCAGCCTCGATTCCCACAATTTGTCTTCCACAGGAGCCACTTCTACCTTGTCCCTAATAACTTCATTGCTAATCTTATCTTTCCTGGTGTGCCCACACATTCACCTCAACAACCTCATTTCGGCTACTCTCATCTTCTGGACATGGAATTTCTTGACTAGCCAACACTCAGCACCATACAACATAGTCGGTCTAACAACCGCTCTGTTGAACTTGCCCTTAAGTCTTGGTGGCACATTCTTATCACACAATACCAGATGCGAGCCTCCATTTCATCCACCTCGCTCCAATACGATATGTAACATCCTCATCAATCTCCTCATTACCTTGGATAACAGACCCAAGGTACTTGACTTTATCTCTCTTAGGAATGACTCGTGTATCAAGCTTTACGTCCACTTTTGCCTCATGCATCCCCTCACTTAACTTGCACTCCCAAGTATTTTGTTTTCGTCCTACTCAACTTGAAACCTTTAGACTCCAGGGTATGTCTCCAAATCTCCAACCTAGCGTTAACCCCACAACGCGTCTCGTCAATCAGCATTATATCATCTGCAAATAACATACACCATGGCACCTTCCCTTGGATTTGTCGCGTCAACACATCCATCGCCAGAGGACTAAGAGCTGATCCCTGATGTAACCATCAGCATTAGGAAGTGTTCCGAGTCTTCTCCCACAGTCCTCACCCGAGTTTTAGCACCATCGTACATATCTCTAATCACCCTAGTGTATACTACTAGGAAGCCACTAATCTCCAAACATTCCATAAGAACCCCCTCGGGACTTTGTCGTAGGCTTTCTCTAGGTCAATGAACACCATGTGCAAGTCTTTCTTTCTCTCCCTATACTGCTCCACTAGTCTACTCACAAGATGAATGGCTTCTGTGGTTGACTGTTCCAGCATGAATCCGAACTGGTTCTCAGAATTAGACACACTTCTCCTCGCCCTCCTCTCCACCACCCGCTCCCATACTTTCGTAGTATGACTCAACAACTTGATACTCCTATAGTTGTTGCAATTCTGGACATCCCTTTATTCTTGTACACTGAGACCATCAAGCTCCACCTCCATTCATCGGGCATTTTCTGCGTCCTAAAAATGACATTAAACAATCCAGTAAGCCACTCCAAGCCTGCCCCCCCCCTCGTCCTTCCAAAATTCTACCAGAATCTTTTCGGCCCAGTCGTTTTACCCCTACTCATCTTCTGCATCACCTACTCTAACCTCCTCCACCTAAAAGTGCCTACAAAAACCATAATCTCGTTGGCTCTCTGAGTTCTCCAACTCACCAAGTACGATGTTCCTGTCATTGTCCTTGTTCAAGAGTTTATGGAAATATGTCTGCCACTCATGCCTAAGAGATGCCTCATCCACCAATATTTTACCCTTAATTAGAAGTTTTTTTATAGCCACACAAACTGAAAGCCCCACAAAAGCTTTTATCCTTAAGCTTTTAAGACCACAAGTTTCAAAGGTCTTCCTTTTTTTCTTAAACTCCGTACTGAGTCAAACTGCATCACATAAATTGAAATGAGGGAGTAACTATTACTCATAAGAGATACTCCCTCCGTCCCAATTTATTTCGCACTCTTTCTTTTTTAGTCAATCTCAAAAGGAATGTCAAGCTATTTAGAAACAATTTAATTTTATTTCATATTACCCTTAATGAGATGATTTGCAGCCATACATATTTCTATTGCTTGTTTAGACCACAAGTTTAAAAAGCTCTTTTTTCTTTCTTAAACTCCGTGCCTAGTTAAACACCGCCACATAAATTGGGACAGATGGAGTAATATATTTGTTGTACAATAACAACAACAACAAACCCACCCAGTGTAGTCCCATATATGGGGTCTGAGGAGGATAGTGTGTACGCAAATCTTACCCTATATTATAAAAATACAATGCACGTTGTATTCAGCTCTACTACAATACAATGCACAAACCAAGCCAAGCTTATCTTAACCCTTTTTGCATGCCTTAATGAGTTGGATGTATGAGAAGATAATTTTGATGATTAGTTTGAACTTTGAACAAAATTGATGCAACCCTTCGTGTTTTTGGCTAGTGAAGGGGGCAAGCTAGCTACTACTAATATTGTCGTGATTTTCCTAGAACATTCCCACTAGTGTTTGTAGTTTTTTGCTAGACTGGGTATTTTGAGCATTCTAATAGCTTGTTTGGCCAAGCTCTTTTTTGGGCCAAAAGTGCTTGTTTTGGCCAAAAATTGAGGTGTTTGGCTTAGCGTTTAGAAGGAAAAAAAGTGCTTTTGAGGAAAAGCAGAAGCAGAAAAAAGTAGATTCTTTCCAAAAGCACTTTTCTGAGAAGCACTTTTGAGAAAAATACACTTAGAAGCAGTTTTCAAAAACTTGGCCAGACTAATTACTACTCAAAACTGCTTTTTAAATTAATTAGCCAAACACAAATTGCTTCTCACCAAAAGCACTTTTTTGAAAAGTACTTTTGAGAAAAGCACTTTTCAAAATAAGCTGATTTTAGAAGCTTGGCCAAACAGGCTACAAGTGATGCTCCTATAGTTTTATACTGACTTTAGTCTTTTGTTTTAATATATTATACTGTAATCATTAATTACCTAAAGTAAAACCTCTTTCTGATTTAGCTATCCATTATGTAATCAACTGTATTACTAAATTTTACATAATGAATTGTAATATTCTCTTCCCTATGCAAATATTGTTTGGTATAGACTATAATTTTGTAGAAGCAGTTTTTTGCGACTATTACGTACCTGATATAGGCACTACACTCTTAGGATGCTCAGATTACCAAGTCTTAGCCAAAATATTGCAGACACTAGACGAAACACTTCTAAAACTTGTTCCTGCTTTATTTGCCATTAACGAAGCAATAACAAAATAAAGTGGAACTGAGTTCATGACAATGTTAATATTAGCTAGCTTGACCTCTTCACTAGCCAAAAACACGAAGGATTGCATCAATTTTTTCAATCTAATCATCTTAATTATCTTCTCATGCATAGAGATGATCTAATTATAGCTGTTTCAACATATGCTATACACTAAGCACAAGTTACGTTCATGTCTCTAATGCCATAAACAACAACTTTGGGAATTAAACGATTTCGACCTCTATAATTGCGAAGCTGAGTTTGAGGTACTTTGTGTAAATTGCCTGGACCAAGCATCCTGCTAAGAGCTTCTCGACATATTATCCATGTGGCTATACCATATGGTCAGTTCAGTATTCTCTGCAACACCTTTGCTCCTTTTATGTAGTTATCCAGCAACAACAACAACGACCCAGTGAAATCACACGAGTGGGGTCTGGGGAGGGTAGTGTGTACGCAGACCTTATCCCTACCCTGAGGGGTAGAGAGGCTATTTCCGATGGACCCTCGGCTCAAGAAAACGAAAAGACGACGAAAAGAGATAATCTGCTAGTACTATCAATAAAGTCATAGAAAACATAACAGCATCACAAGAACTAAAAAATAGATGAAAAGCAAAACAATAACCAATAGATAAAGCCCGACACTAAGAGAAATGAAAGAGTGGTGTGAACTCAACGTTAATCACTAGTAGTCTAAGACTAAATCCTAACAGACTAGCCTCACTCCGGAGTGCCGTAGAGATATGCACAACTCTCCCCTAACCTACAACTTTAGTGCTCGACCTCGACAACTTTCTGTTTAGGGCCATGTCCTCGGTAATCTGAAGCCACGCCATGTCCTGCCTGATCATCTCTCTCCAGTACTTTTTGGGCCGCCCTCTATCTCTCCTCGTACCCACCAAAGCTAACCGCTCACACCTCCTTGCCGGGGCATCTGAGCTTCTCCTCTGAACGTGCCCGAATCATATGAGCCTTGCTTCCTGCAGCTTGTCATCCATGGGGCCACACCCACCTTCTCCCGAATATCTTCATTCCTAATCTTATCCATTCTAGTGTGCCCGCACATCCATCTCAACATCCTCATTTCTGCTACTTTCATTTTCTGAATATGTGAGTTCTTAACTTGCCAACACTCAACCCCATATGTAGTTACTCAACTTTAGTAATAATATTTCATAGTTATAGTTACCCTGGTCAAGACCGGAAGCATGAGCAACTTCTTTCAAGGTGCTTATACTCTCATTGTTTTCCCGGTTAGAAAAGTTATGTATTCTAATCAATACCATACTTGAATTCTGCTCTACTCAACTTTAAATGAGCCTAGAATGTCTTTAGTTGACGCCCTAGGATATCGCTAATAGTGGTAGTGCTGAAAATCTGGTTGAGAAGGTATGTTCTCACGATGTAAAACTTAACCGGAGCTGGGTTTCTAGCCATAATTAATTCACTTGGTTTGATTTGTGCATTGTTTATTATGATTGAGCTGAATGTATACGAGTCGTAGTATGCGTAATTACCCAAATAAGAAAATACTTAAAATGTATAGTTAATATACAACAACAACAACCACCCAGTTAAATCTCACTAGTGGGGTCTAGAGAGTGTAGAGTGTACGCACGCCTTACTAACCCGGAGGGGTGAACAGTTAATATAACAAGTCTTTTATAGAGCATAGAATAAATTTCTACCAATCTTTAACATTTACATAAACTGAAAATCTTGGCATATGCCTTTCCCAAGGAGATGTAAACATGAGGCTTTAGGATATTAGAGACTAACAAAGCATTGTTGGAAGGAAAAGAGATAGGAGGGCACTTTTGGGGAGAAAGCTCATAAGGGAGGAATTGGAAGGACAAAAATTAACTGAGTAATATTCTTCCTAATGCACCTTGAAGATACAAGTTGATGAACATAAAATTTTTACTCAATTTCAATTTATATGAGGTAGTTTGATTTTGCATGGAGTTTAAGGAAAAAAACGACTTTTGAATCTTGTGGTCCTAAAAGCTTTGTGGTATCATGATATTTGTGTGGCTATAAAAGCTTCTCATTAGGGGAAAAATTGGTTTAAATAAAAAGTTTAAAGTTAAATTGTTTCCAAATATAAAAATGTATCATTCTTTTTGAAACAAACTAGTAAGTAAAGTGTGTCATATAAATTGAAACGTAGGGAGTATTATATAACTTCAGGGAATGGGAACTCAAGGATTGAGTAGTGAGTCATTACCAAGCAATTTAGTGAGGAGGAGAATTAGAGGTCAACCGCTGATAAAGTAACATTTCAAAGGATTAGTAGGGATGAAAGCGTAGCATTTGATAGACCTTTGATAAAGAAGAGAGTTGATGCAGGGACTAGCGAGGTCAGTAAGGTTCTGGTTTGTAATTGGTTTATGATGATCTTCTTCCTTCGTTTCTGGGAATTAATGGACAATGATGTGATAGGACGCGTTCATTATTTTTATGTATGGTACTTTTGAGAAAGGTTATACTCTTTTTATATTGCTCATTTGGAAGATTGAGCCAAGGACATATAAAGAGTCTTTGCATCCATTATTCTCATGAATGATACTTTTTAGAAGAGTTTTAGCTCATTTTCATTTTGCTCTATTGGAAGAATGGGGCAAAGGATATATAAAGAGTTTTGCTCTGTTAGTTTGGTGGAGAATGTCTATAAAATATTGTTGTTTTAACAAAAAAAGGAGTCTATTAAGTAATTGCTTATGTTCCTATCGAGGAGATTAAAAGCAATTGGGAATTTGTGTAAGTTGGACTCATGCTTTACTGCAATTGTGAATTTTTTTTTGATACATTTGCTTGAGAGGATGGATTTTGAACATACCCAGAAACATGAACATGGATACATATTTTCATATCTAATCGTTAGAAAAGACGATACTTATCGGAAAGGTTTATTTTGTGCCTCACACAACTGAAACTAGTTGTGTGAGTCCTTTTTTGTCTCATAAGTTGGTGGACCTAAACCTTACACTTTTCGGTCCACAAACTTTGGGTCCACCAACTTGTGAGACAAAAAGAAGCCTCACACAATTAATGTTAGTTGTGTGAGGCACAAAGTAAATTTTTTCATACCTATCATCATTGCGCCCTAGGATGTGACATAGTGGTCAATGAAGCTAGAATGAACCATGGGAGACTAGAGTTCAAATCCTAGCCGAGCGAAGAAGAAATCGTTAAGTGATTTCTTTCCATTTGTCTAAGTCTTAGTAGATAAAATTATCCGTTACCTATGTTTTTAAGAGGTAGCAGATACAGTGATTTAATGAAGGTGCACGCAGGTGCCTAGATATTACCATTACTAAAATAAAAAGTAAGAAAATGACATTGTTGAAATTAATCCTTTTCAAAGCATGCTCAGGAGGATGATGAAAGAATTTTGTGGAGTGGGAAGAAAGGAAGAATAAGTACCACTTGGTAGATTGGAAAAAAAAATATTAACATTCGTAGCAATGGGTGGGGCAAGAGATACAAACATTGTCCATATTTCAATAGGACATCTTTAGAGGAATAGTTGGGAAATTTGAACATAAGAGAACATATTATGGCGGATAGTGATGACGACTAAATGTGGGAGGTCGAATGAAGGTTGGTTTTTGGGAAACCAAGAACTACATATGAATTGAACTTGAGGAAATGGATCATGACGGAAAAGGAAAATTTTACAAGATGTGTTGCTTAAAACATCAATAACGGCACCAAGATATGCTTTTTGGCGGGAGTAACGCTGTGAGGGACAATTTTATTGGAGGCCTTTCCATGAGGTCCTATGGTGTATGGAAAGAGACAGACAGTGGCATGATTATTCTATCTCTGTATATTTCAATTTATCAATTGCTTTTAGAGGATTTAAAATAACAAAAGTATGTGCTTTAGAGAAATATATAATCTACGCCAAGGACGCCATTTATCGAACCATGAATGAAGTAAATCATGAGAGAAAGCATATTGGCTAGTGATGTGAGGTCCCAATTCTTGACTGGTGGGGACACCAAAGGCGTATGCCCTTCCATCCCTGCCGTCCTTTTTTGAATAAGCCTAGGTTATATCTTTAAAAGATTTGCTTTCTTCTCTTTCTAAGCAATTTGGATAAATAAATAATTTGACCTTCACAATATTTTTAGGTAACTAAGTTTAGGATTTTTCTTGCAAGTTTTAGTTTTTTTGGTGCATCATCTTTTTCCTCTTGAAGATAAATATTTTTAAAAATTTATTACTTCGGTAAATACTTTGTTACATCACAACCAATTTCTCTTTTGTCAGTCAATCTTTTAAACTATTTGGTTATCCTTATTTTGACAGGAGGGGTTTTTTTTTTTGGGGGTGGGGGGTGGCGTAGATTATATATTTCTCTAAAGCACATACTT
>MCJB01009556.1:64671-133655 GCA_002018475.1 Nicotiana obtusifolia | reverse complement strand
CCATTTGCAATCTCATACTTGTTGGCCTTGGCATTCCTAACCCCGCTTGTTTGTAAATGACAAGCGGCATTAAGTTAATGCTAGCCCCATTATCACAAAGAGCCCTTGCAAAATCACGCGCCCCAATAGTGCATGGAATAGTATAGGCCCCCGGGTCTTCTTTCTTCTGAACGGAGGTTGTGGCAATAATTGAACTAACCCGGTGAGTCATGTTCACCACCTCATTCTTGGTGGTCCTCTTCTTGGTGATCAAATCTTTCAAATATTTAGCAAAACCCGGCATCTCTTGAAAAGCTTCCAAGAACGGTATGTTTACCGATAATTGCTTTAGAATGTCATAAAACTTCTCAAACTTGCTATCATCAACCCTTCTTACAAGTCTTTGAGGAAAAGGAGGAGGAGGTCTAGGAATAGGCGGAAGAATGTTTGATGTTTCTTTTGCCTTTTCCTTTACCACTTCTCGGGTCTCTTCTTGGACTTGTACATCTTCCAGAATTTTCTCAACTTCGACAACACTTGGCTCTTCAACCTCAACCCCTTTTTTGAATTCTTCTACCTCAACCACTTGTTCACGCTTTCCTTGTAGTACCTTCCCACTCCTAGTAGTAATTGCCATGACATGAGAAGTTGGGCCACTTCCACTACCCTTTGGGTTCGTAATTGTATCACTAGGGAATATTCCCTTTTGCTTGGGATTTTGCTCCCTAGAGAGATCTCTCATTTGCATCTCTAATTTTTGAATGGCCGCAGTATGAGAGCCAACAAGCTCGGTCATGTTCCTCATGGAATTGTCTGATTTTTCTTGATTTTGCAGTATCTTTTCAAACATACTTTCCAACTTAGACTCACTTGAGGAACCTTGATTTGAGTATTGACCCTTTGGGGGAACATAGGGATTTGAACTCCGATTTGAGAAGTTGTTGTTGTTGTTCCAATTTCCTTGGTTTGAGCCACCTTGGTCGTTTCGCCATTGTTGGTGGCCTTGCCCTTGTGGGTTTGGCCTCCATTGATTTTGTGATCCTTGACCTTGGTAATGTTGCCTTTGATAACCTCCTTGAGAGTTGTTGGCATAATTTTCTTCCTCAAAATCTTCATTTGGTACGGGTTGCACATTCTCAACCACATTTACTTTCTTCTTTTGGTTTTCGGAACATCTTTGTCAGCACATTAACATTCATAGCAAGCTCTGCAATCACTTGATCTCTCTCTTGATTTTCCTTGATCATGTTGCTCAAGGAAGGAGAACCATATGCAATTCCACCTGTGGTGTCCTCAAAATGCCATGCTTGATTATGCTTTGCCATTTTGTCAAGTATTTATGTCACCCTTGCGAATGATTTGTCCATGAAAGATCCGGCAGCTGCATTCTTGGCTATAGAATGGTTCATCGGATCCAAGCCCATGTAGAATTTCTCCAACAAAATAGAATCCGGGAAACTATGGTTGGGAGACCTCACCAAATATAGTTTGAAACGATCCCATGCCTCATGTAGTTGTTCTCCCGGTAATTGCTTGAAGAAGAAAATTTATCCTGGAGCTCAGACTTCTTGCTTTGTGGGAACCATTTAGACAAGAAAGCTCCGACTAGTTCAGGCCAGGAATGAATGGAGTTTGGAGGAAGATTCTGAAGCCATTTCCTTGCGTCCCCAGCTAGAGAGTACTTGAAGCATCTCAACCTTAGAGCATCATCAGAGACATTGTTCTGCTTATGCATTGCCCACACACCCAAGAAGTTTCTAAGATGTTGTTTTGGATCATCGTCAGTGGAATTCCTGAAAAATCCCTCTGCTTTGAGCATAAGAATTAACCCGTGTTCCACCTTGAAAGTTGCAGCACCAATAGCAGGAGGTACAATAGCATTTGTATCCTCAATGTACTCCTCGATATCCGCAAAAGGATTTCCTTCCACTTTTGCCTCCACATCGTCACCATATTCTGACATGTTTTCCTATCAACACGAAGAAAAACAAGCAAAGTGTGATAGAGTAGAATCAGACGTACAGTAAAGCACACACTAATTAGTAATTTCAAAACCGTATTCCCCGGAAACAGCGCCAAAATTTGATACGCTCAAATTATATTTTAATAAATAGTGTAAGCGGTCGATGTCAAATATAATAACCCAACAAGGTTGGGGTCAAATCCCACAAGGAATAGGTGTGAAAATTTTACTTGATTAGCGTATTACTCAACTACAGTCGTAATTCTATTAAGTTAACCGTAACATAAGTATGAATTGAACTTAGTTTTAAATAAAGTCTAATTGCAATATTGAGAATATGAATAATATGATTAAAGAAACCAAGATTGTGTCCCCATTGATGAAATGTAATGCTATTGATGTCAATATGATATATTTCTAACGGATGATTCTTTTGATATGCAATTAATGTCTAAGTGACTACCCAATATTTTCCAATAGTTAGGTAGTATTTCCTCTTTATGATTTTTCCAAATATAAAAGAGTTGAGATTAAGAACAATCAATTTATGCCAAATAAAAACCCACTTATTCCTAAGCGATTTTATTAAACAAGGTTTAAAGCTTTGAGTCTTTGATATTTACTTCTACCAAATTCTACCCCACTTTCCCAAGCAAAGATGGAATTTAATGGCGTTTGTTAATGTTTTCAACCACCAACAATGATTAAGGGATGAGAAGTAAATAAATATCAATCAACTGTTAAATATATATTCAATATCAAACACCCAATAACATCACACCCGTTTAGGGTTCACAACCTTAGTGTTTGAAATTAGTTACTCATTCTAAAATCTGAAATCAAAAGAATATTAATTATCATAGAGCTTACAAAGTAAAAGATTCTTGACCCAAAAGCTTCCAAAAGAAAGGAATATTCAAGCCTTGTACTTTAGCTCCAAAGTCTGACAAGATAGCCCCCACAAAACCCTAATAGACCTATTTATAGAGGCCCAAAAATCGAGACAAACTTCCGGTCGAATCTACCCTAAAGTTGAATATGCGACCGCATTTCTTTCGCATAACAGAAATATGGTCCGCATTTTTGACGTGTCTATCGCAGATCATAACCCCAGTCTCGCCTTCACGGCATTCATGGTTTGCGGTCCGCATTGCAGTAATGCGACCGTATTTTGCGTCGCATTTTCTTCCTTTAGTAGACTTCATGCTTGATTTGCGGTTGCTTCTGCGGTTCGCAAATACGTTGTGCGACCGCAGAATCGACCGCATTCTTTACATTGAACTTCGCCCAAGATTCAGTTTTGGTCTGCAATCTCTGTGTGCAATCTGCGTTTCGCAAACAAGTTATGCGGTCGCAGATGCGACCGCATTCTTGACGTGAAATTTTGCCCAGGAGTCTGTCCTGATCTGCGATCTTGATGTGAAGTATGCGGCTCGTATGTGATATTTGCGATCACATTTCCACCTCTGCGATGCTTTTCTGCTCTTTTCTTGTCTTTTTGTAGCTTTTTGAACTCTTTTCTATGCTCTTAGGTCCTTTCACCTCATACACTGCAAAAAAACACTAAAATTACATAAGTACCTAATGAAATTGCATGTAAAACAAGTTAAAGTCTAAGCAATTAGTATCAAAATGTGCCAAAATTCTCCGGCACATCAGTCTGCTGCACACGATAAGGCCAATATACCTCCACTCTTTCTGTTTTGACTATTTTAGTTACAATCATGAACCTACTATTGTCTTTCTATTGATTGCCTTCGTTTATGATGTTTGTTGTTAGCTCTTAATTACTTGTTCCTGGTCATAATGATTTATTACTAACTTATGCGACTATTATGCATTTATGTGTCTCAAGTCAGTTTGATTAAATCATTATGTGACCTTGACGACTGCTACTCTGAATCAAACAGCCAATATAATTAAGTCCTTTAATGTGTCTTGATAGCTTCGCATGCTTGTTCTGATTTCAAATTTTCTATAAATGTTCTGTTGTGATCTTCGTGCCTATTGTATTGATCATGTTTAACGTAGTCTGTTATTCAATCTTAAAGTTGTTATTTAATGATTATAACTAAGAGAGATATGAATGCTCAAGGTTTAATCCTTTACTATGAGTTAAAGTATGTTATGTTTAAATGTTTAAGGTGATTTTCTTCCGCACATAAGTGTTTGATAATCTGAAGCAGCCTTTGGGTCATTACTGTGAAAGTCCATTGTTATAGTTAATTGTTAATCACACATGTAAGCCCTATCACATGAAACAACCTCATTAAGGAAACCGCGCTAACTTTGATGAACCTCAGTGACTACTTTTATATGTCCTCTGTCATGATTAAGTCATCTTTTCTGAATTAGGATACAAATCATATCTACTGTGACTGAATATCAATTATTGTGTTAGTAATTTGAAATGAATCCCATCATGTTTAAACTACCACTCTTTAGTCTGTACAATTAAGCTAAACATGCTTAGTATAAGGTCACTCATGTTCTAAACTCCATCAATGCTATTACTGACCTTACATTATAAAGAATGAAATTCAATCTTATTTGGTAAAATCCTTGGCTGGAACATCCTATGTATAACTTGAATGAGAATTTTGTGCCCATCTTTGTTTGTCTTCTACATCCATACTTGTGTATACAGCATCTCATCAAAACCTGCTAAGTTTGTTTGGTCTACTATAATCCACTATTAGAACTAAAGAAAACTTTGAGACTATTTGCTTTGTATATTGCAATATCTTTTGACCTTCAAATAAGGATAGCATTAATGTGAAACCTAAGGCTCTCTGCAAAAGAACGCAGTCATGTCCTATGCATTAGGATTGTACTAGCATGTTAACTAACACAAGTAGTCCTATTAATGCTATTTAAGAGGTTCCTAAATGAAGCTAGCAATTCAGCATCTAATATAATTCAAGACTTAGTCTATAACCTCTGCTAAGTGCCTTTGTGTATATTCTTTCTTGTGATCTTGTACTCATTCTGGTTCCTCAATGCTTCTGTTTTGTCTTTCATGATTTCATGTATGTCTGACTGTTTTAAAACTATATCAAGTTCTTTATTTCCTTTAAAGAAACTAAATCTAGTTTGAGAACTCTAAGGTAAACCTCCTGTTGTTTCTGCTTGAATATAACAGTCTGCTTATTCTTAGTGAGGGTTTAACATTCTTAGAGAGGAGTAGTCATGTCGTTGATCTTAAAGATAAGAATGACTGGTGGCATGAGTTTCTGATAAGAACTCTTGGGAGTTTTATCTAGATTCATAAATCAGTAGTCTTGATTGAAACTCTGGGTGTATTTTGGTATCTTTAATAGTATCTGTAGAAGTTCTGACTAAGAATATTTGTCTGAAACCTTGGTTGATACTTTCAAAGCTTCTAGTAGTCTTATTAACTTGTGTGTGTTAAAACCAGACTTGAGTTTAAACAATCAGTGCTTTTGGTTTAATCAAGGGGTTGTAAAGGCAAATACACTTGCATTCATTAACTGTTGAAGGGATGAACTATATGCTTTTTCTACTTTCAAGATACCTGATTTCAGGTGCTTGGTTCTTTGGTTGTAGCATGATAATGTCACTGCTTCTATGTGTGTCTGAAACTCAGCCTTTTGACTTGTTAATGTGTTAGTCATCTACTTGGTTTGAAAACATGGTTATAATGGTGTAAATAAACTACCTTGTGTTTTCATGGTATTCTGTTTGGCTCTATTAAGAAGGGTATATGCTTCTATCGTATGGTATTGCTATGGTGATTGGTATATATTGAAAGTGCCTCATTGGCACTTAATCCTGTGGGGAAGAATGAGTCATTAGTGGTTAGAGGTATATGAAAGTAGAGTTGAACTCTCGGTTGGGCTGCTCTCCCTAACACAAGCATTGCCATGGGCCTTGAGACCCTTGGGAACTTTGAAGTGTCAGGGGATTCAAAGGGGGCTTTGACCTTGAGTGGAACTCTACCCTTAGCCTTTAATTCATTGATATTCATTACTCTCTTTGGGTTTAGTGTTTAATGACATTTAAAGGTTTTCAGTGTAAATCATTTTGCTATACATAACCACCACATTAGTATGGCCCTTCATAATATTTAGGTACTGTTAGTTGCTATTTTTTATTTAAGTCATTTGCTCGCATATTTCATGTATGGACATATGTATAGAGTAACATTTTCTAATGACTTTCTCGCTTCCTTTTGAACATGTACAAGTGTTGAGCCTGCTGAGTTCTCAAGGAACTCAGGCCCAAGCCCCACATCATTACATTTTGGGAAGTCTGAAATCAGTTGCTGTCCGTTTCTGCTATCTTCTAGGCCTGCCTCTTTTAGGTCCAAAACTGTTGTTCATCCTTTCTCTTTACTGCTTTAATTCTTTATTGCTTCACTGCTTTACTGCTTTACTGCATCACTGCCTTTGCCGCATCTCGTTATCTTTATCTCTCACATGTATATGACAATTATCATATTTGATTTAATGCTTTACTTTACCTCTTTGAGTAATGTAGACAATCTAGGCGAGCCCTAAAAGATATAGGATTAAACGAAATTTTAGACTTAGTAATAGATAGCCTTAATTCATTAATTATACATTGTTTATACTAATCTTTACTAATGATTTTATAAAGTGTTTTAGGAATAAAACAACTTTAGCAAAGGTGATAATCCTCTCTTTTCAAAAAATTGAAGTGGAATCTAATCTAATCTTTTAAATTGCACTTCTCTAACAAATTGAACAAATGTCGTCGCCCATTTTAAAGGGACTTCCAGCAATTTTCTTCAAGGAAATTAATTTTAAAACCAAGGTATATCATAACCTATTCCTTCACAATATTTTCATTATAGTTACATAAATAGCCTAAATAATTTAAAATGTTTACAAGTTAATCCCATCTCATATTTTTACAAACACAAACATTATGTTTCAATCATACGTATATATAACATTATCTTTAAAGGTATTTCTAAACCTATGTCTTTTAAAACCACACACCCTATTCCCAAGTATTAAGTCTTCGCAAATGGACACATAGTATGATGCCTCACTAAAACAAGTTTAAGCATAATACAAAGAACTAACTCTTTAACCTAGTATAACTCCTATGAAGCTACCTCAGGTAGATTTTAAGGGGTACCTAACACCTTCCCCTTTGAAGAACAAGAACCTTTACTCAACATCTCACCGGTTAGCAGAGCAATAAAGAATATGGCTTTAGTAATTAAATAGGTACTCTAGTATACCTTAAATATTAGGTGGCGACTCTCTTTCATCAACAACAGAGACACCAATTGAATCTCGTTTTGACTAGTGCAAAATAAGGTGCAACAACATGGCGACTCTGCTGGGGATTTCACACTTAGGTTCTGATCTTAGCAGACATAGACTAGACTTGGAACTTAGATTTATTTGTGCACTGCTTTAACTATATTTTACTTGCAAATAATTGCTTACCTGCTTTACATGCTCATTATGCCTGTTTATCATCTTGCCTGTTATTATTGCATCCTTATCTATTACCGTTTTGTATAAACTGTCATCGCACTTCTTCATATCGATTATTGGCCGTACAAAATCACACACAATGGCATGCGAGGGTTATTTACACCCCTTCAAAATTTCTTTTCAAAATTCTTTAGTTTCAGAGAATGGCTTTGTCAGGTCAACTGACATGGCTTCTCGCAGTCTTCAGTCCAATTTAAAAGTAGGAAACACTCTACTCTAGCAAACGTAGGTCATATTGCATAAACCATAGGTGATTTAGTCCTTGGCATCGACACACAATATGGAAAGCCACCCTAATGTCAATGAGTCATGCACCCAACGACATGATTTTTGTGGAATGAGGAACAAACCTGAAAAGACACCTAAAGATCCGAAGAAAACACTTATCAAACCCTTTCTTCACCCACTTTAGAAATGGAAATCAACCAAAACATCCCCGAGATCAATATGGTGATAGGAGCACCACACAAGCTAAAGAAGTGGTGGAAGAGTATCAGCTGAGAACATGGAGATGAAATCCGGACACACCTGGGAGTGCTGACCGCCTTGCTAAACATCCGACTGACAAGGTGCTTACTCGCCTGCTGATACAGTTCTAGGACCCAGCCAAGGTGGTGTTCAAATTTGCTGATTGTGAGTTAGTGCCAACATTAGAAGAAGTTACCAATTTCACAGAATTGCCATTTACAGGAAGGAAACCGATACTACCAATCACCATGCCTGGTTACAGGTTTCTTTATGCTCTGGGTCTAGCAAACAGTCAAGGTTTGAGAGACATCGAGGATGGGTGGGCAAGCCTGGATCAACTGTTCGATAGGTCCGGACACTGCGAAAGCTATGAATGGTACTTGGGAGAATATCAGTGTGATCTAGCAACATGGGAGAGTCTTAGGCCCATAAATCTCTCATTGGCGTTGTTGGGATTGTTGGTTTTCCCGCAAAGAAGATGTCGGATCACTACCAACTTGTTACCCGTGGTTCTAGTGACATTCCGAGGAAACCTCCAAGCTACTCTAGTACTGATGGTGTTAGCTGAGATTCAAAGGTCTTTGTCTACATGTGCACGAGGGTATGATTTCTATAAGGGGTGTAACTTACCGCTTCAGATCTGGGCCACAGAACATTTCTTTTAGAGAGAGGCCACAATTGACTACTTTCTTGGCGTCAGCAACATGATCGGAAGCAACAACGAGAGGATGAGACACTGGGTCTCCCCACACGGACAAGAAGAGTGGAGAGAAATAATGACTAACCTAAGCTGAGAATGGGTTAATTGGAAGCTGTCATGGCTAGGTGGAAGGGCAATGCTAAGCACTCCTCAGAAATATTTCATTGAGTTAAAAGGACTTGAGGGAATCCAGCCATACTCACCCCTACTGGTTCTCTGACAGTTCGGGTTGATACAAGATATGTCTTTATGGATGAGTACAACACTATATGAGGACGAGTACAACAAATAGATTCCAATACCGAGGATAAGAAGGCTACAATAAGAGTGGAATGATCTTGTCACAATCGGTCAAAACTTGTGGTGCACTCCAGAATATTATGTTTCGATCAATGAGGAACACGAGAAAGCCTAACCAAGTAGGGAGGATATAGCCTGGCTAGAGGACGCAGTGGCTGCATTGCAAATTTTCCATGAGATCCTGCCATATTACCTTGTGACGACCTCCATGCACCGTCAAGTGATCCCGGGTTCCATGGATCACATGCTACCACCCACTGAAGATGATGACCGAGTAATGGAGTGCATCCAAATAGAATCCAAGACAGAGCAGGAGGAAGACCCAGAGGAATAATCTGAGTTTAATGGAGAGGAATTTGAAGAAGATCCAAAGAGAGAACCGGAAGAAGAAGAGGATATAGGGAATGATTTCAGGGATGGTTACTAGAAGTTGGTTGATTTCCCCTTCTTTGCCACTTTGTATCTTCATCCCCAGTTTTCTTGTTTTCCCTAAGGGCAAGTTGTTATAGCCAATGCAGTTCTGTGAATGCTAGAAACCATAATGTAACCTCGGTTCCCGCTTATCTCAATCGAAACACTATCAATGAAAACAAAATTAGCTTCGGATCTGAATGTGCCAAATCTGATTATTTGTCAAATATTCGCGACTTAGGCCTACCTTCGGGAAAGAGAGGTCCCACGAATTTTAGGAAAACGCGCTTGCTTGAATACATGAATTAACTGCTCTGTGTGACCCTTTGCTCGTATAAATGAAGAAACTGACTTTTGTTTCCTTTTCTCTCTTTCATTTCTTACGTTATTATTATTCTCAAAAGAAAAGTCGGTTCGTGTTGAGCCAAAACTGGAAGAACCACCATACAACCTAAGATCAAAGGGGAAGATGTCTGCTACAGATAACCCGACCAAACATGCTTTAGTAATAGCCAATAGCCTAGCGCGATCGGGAGAGAAGGACGATGCAAAGAATGATGAACATGTGGCCATGATAACCTAGTAGATGGAATCTTTATGGGAGGAAATACAACATATCAGGGAACTAGCACATCTGCCCGTGACAACGCTCCCACAACCACCTCGTTTTCCTTCTCTAGATTCAATCCCCCACCACTTTCCTTCTAACACTCACCAGAATAACAACACCCCGTCTTCGGTCCTTACCACTCAAACCATACCTCCAATAACCCCTGAAAACCCACCAAATCCTCTTATCAACACTCCCTACATACCACATTATGTTCAAACGCCACAAAACCCACCCATTACTACCTACACAATTCACACCTCTCCTCGTGATGGAGTCACCTTTACCACTCACCAAAACTAGCACATACCCGTGGCACATACCATTGCACATGAGAGATATGTTCCTCCTGTATATGCCCTTTCTGAACCCACCTTTACAGTGCCTATCATGATCAGGGTGCCTTACGAAATCGACCGGTACATTGAGATGGAAAGGGAAGCTACGCGTAAGGAGGAGGAGTCAGTGTCTAATTACTTACAATCTTGAGAAAACAAATGAAGAACCTTCGAGTCTCTCGGGGAAGTGAAAGTCTAGACTATGAGGATCGGTGTATCCGTCCTGATGTAAAAATGCCAATAGGATATAAGCCTCCAAAGTTTGATATCTTCGATGGGACGGGCGATCCCCATGCACATTTGAGGGCTTATTGTGACAAGTTAGTTGGAGTGGGAAGAAGTGAGAATTTGAGGATAAAGTTGTTCATAAGAAGCCCAATTGGGGAAGTACTTACCTGGTATACTCGACAAGACCCGCGAAATTGGAGGACATGGCAGAATATGGCGGAAGATTTCAGGAATCGCTTTCGATTCAACACAGAGATCACTCCTGATAAGTTCACACTGGTAAACATGCAGAAAAAGCCATCCGAGTCATTCCAAGAATATGCACGCCGATGGAGATCAGAGGTCGCCAGGGTACAACCTCTGTTGGACTACAATGAATTGACTAAGTATTTCATCAGGGCCGGGAAGGGATTTACTTTGAGAAACTGATGGGCATGATGGGACATAAATTCCCCAAGCTAGTCAAAATGAGAGATTTCTTATAAGAAGGTATAAAATTCGGCAAAGTACAGTCCATGACTGCACAGCAAGCAGCTAGCAAAGGCAATCCAATCAGGGTCTATAGGTAGCGTAAAGAAGATAAAGGAAGAGGTATCAGTTGTCATCCCTTATTATCAACCCAGCCCAGAACATGGAAACACCTCTTACTCCCCAAACAACCATTCATTACCACCCGCTTATGCTCCAGTTTACAACAAATAGCCATATTATAATCCCCTACCTTAATATTACCCGCCTCGAATCCCGAACCCATCATGACCGTATGCTCCTGCCCAAACCACCGCTCATCAAAATCGACCCACTAATGCGCCCCTCCCTCGCCCGAATTTTTAAGATAAATGTCCTAGAAATTATACCCCGATTGCTGAACCTCTGGCTCAACTGTTGGAAAGTCTGAGGAGAGCAAGTTTGATCCAACCAGTAGATTAAGGGTTCATGAGTATCCCGCAAAGTATTTTGATGCAACCAAAAGGTGTGCATACCATTCAAACGTGCCTGGGCATGATACTGAAGATTGTTTCAATTTGGAAAATGAGAATGAATCATTGATCAAAATCAGAGCCATTTAGTTCACTCTAGATCCACCCAATGTAAACGGCAACTGCTGTCGAATCACAAGAATCAAAGGGTTAACATGATCACCTCAGATAAAGAATACGATGTGAAAGGAACCATTGTCATGATAGGGAATGTAGAGGCTGCAAGGGCCCCACCCCAAAGGACTCTGATGATCACAGTACAATTGAGACATACGGTGATGGTTCAGACTTAACGACAATAGCCCACCGCTGCTGCGAGGGACGAAGAGGATCAGGAATACAAAAACATCCCATAGACATATCAGCAAAAGGGAAAAGCCAAGATGACAGATTCTGCGGTAGCCCACAGTATGGCTAGGTCGGGGAGGTGCTATGTTTCTGAGGATGAAAACCGAGGGAATTTTGGAAGGGCAGATTCAGAGAAGAAATATAACAAATCCCGAGGCCGCAAAATTCTAGAAGAGAATGTCAACCAAAGAATACTCTGTGGAGAAACAACTGAAGAAAACTCTGGCACAAATATAAATTATGGATTTACTTATTAGCTCTAACTGTCAAAAAGACGCTCTGATAAAAATGTTAAGTGGGGTAAGTGTGCCAAGCAACACCACCAGTGAGGCGTTGGCTGCAACTATTGCAAAAATGGTCTAAGAAAATATGATCACTTTCCGTAGAAATAGCTTCCTATCGAATGTGTGGGTCACAACAAAGATCTGCACATCACTGTCAAATGTGGATACAAGGTAGTGTCCCGAGTACTAGTTGACGGAGGATCAGGAGTCAACATCTCTACTTTGCGAGAGTAGGGTATCCGCCTGAGAGAAGTCAAGGAAAGTCACGTGAGAGTAAGGGATTTTGATAGGTCGCAGAAGGATGTTATAGGAGAAATTTATTTGGCCTTGTAGATAGGACCAGTTGAATTTCCCATACTATTTCAAGTGATAGATATTTCCTCTTTATATAACTTACTGCTGGAAAGACCCTGGATACACATTGCAGATGTCATCCCATCTATCCTACACTAGTGCATGAAATTCGAGTGGGGTTGTCAGGAGATTGTGGTCTATGGTGAATGGAGCCAATCAGCTTATTTGGAACACGCAATCCCATTCATAGAAGACCTAGACGGGTTCGCCTTCTATGCAGTAGAGATCATGCAGACCACCGAAATAGAAGAGACTAAGCAAAACATAGGAATGCAATCGCCATACAGATCAAAGATGGTCATGAGGGAGATGCTGAAATATGGATATATACCGGGAACCGGGCTGGGAGCCCGATTAGACGGTATTAAAGAACCAATTGATCCAAATCGGTAGAAAGGAAGAGTAGGCATAGGGTATCAGCCTCCGATTGGGAAGACTTGAACCTAAAGCTCCGGGTAAAAGGCTTTTGTGCCAGAGCATGTTTCGTACAGGCCAGAGTGCCAGAGCATGTTTCATACAGGCCAGAGCTCAGTGCTAGAGGATAATATCGTCGATGGGATGGGAAAGTTATTCATGACTATGATTGAAGAATGCTGTGAAGGAATTGATATCAAGACACCGACCATTCGGAATGCCGAACCAGGAGAGGATCTGCGGAATTGGACCACCAGCCCGTCTTTGGTTCGCCAGGAGTCTTGGTAGTGTCGAATTGTAAAGTTTTTTTAAAAAAGCGCACGGTCAATTGAGGCCTGAACCGTGTATGTACCTTTTTCTCAATTTCCTCATTGAACGCTTAGATGTTCCGCTTTTGATGAAATGAAAAGAATTGCTTTGTTAAAATTATTGTAACTTTATTTATCACTTCATTTATACTTAGTTTTTCTCTTCAGTAATCAAAATTATAAGAACCCACGTTCTGCGATTGTGACAAGTAACGAAACCCTCGAGCAAAATGATCCAGATAACGAGGAATACGACGAGAGTATGATGTCGGACAATCTCCCACAAGAGATCGAATAGCTGGAAAGCCAGAAAAAGCCCAATCTTGAAGAGACAGAAGTGGTCAACCTCGAAGCTAGGAAGACGTGAAAGAAACCCAAATCAGCATCCATCTAAATGCAGAACAGAAGGAAGAACTGGTTGACCTCCTCTCACAATACATCAATGTGTTTGCATGGTCATATGATGACATGCCTGGATTAAGTACTGATATCATCTCACATCGATTGCCTACCGATCCAACTAGGCCACCAGTCAAGCAAAAACCAAGAAAATTCAAGCTTGACCTGAGTTTGAAGATAAAAGAAGAAGTAACTAAGAAGATAGAGGCGAATGTAGTGAGCGTCATTAATTATCCTAGTTGGTTGGCAAATATCGTCCCAGTACCCAAGAAAGATAGGAAGATTAGGATATGTGTGAATTACCGAGATCTCAACAAAGCCAGCCTGAAGGACGACTTCCCTTTACCAAATATCCATATCCTCATCAACAATTGCACGAAGCATGAACTATAGTCATTCATGGATTGTTCTACTGGATACCACCAGATCCTGATGCACGAAGAAGATGCAGAAAAGGTAGCAGTCACTACACCTTGGGAGGTCTACTGCTACAGAGTCATGTCATCCGGTCTCAAAAATGTTGGTGCTACTTACATGAGGGCCATGACGACCCTCTTTCATGACATAATAACAAAGAGATCGAAGTACATGTGGATCACGTCATCATCAAGTCTCGGAAAAGATCAGAACATTTGGACAAATTGAGGAAATTTTTTGAATGCTTGCGGAGGTATAGTTTGAAGTTAAGCAGTGCAAAATGCGCATCCGGAGTCCCTACTGGAAAATTGCTAGGTTTGATCCTAAGCAGAAAAGGGATAGAATTGGATCCTTCAAAAATCAAGGCCATTCAACAGTTGCCACCACCCAAGAGTAAGAAAGATATGATGAGTTTCCTGGGTAGACTGAATTACATTAGTTGTTTCATAGCCCAGTCTACAGTAATTTATGAACCTATCTTCAAGTTGCTAAAAAAGGATGCTACCACAAAGTGGAAAGAAGAGTGTCAGATAGCCTTCAACCGAATTAAGGAATATTTGTCAGATCCACAAGTGTTGGTAGCACCTGAGCCTGGGAAACCATTGTTGTTGTACTTGTCAGTCTTGGATAACGCCTTTGGATGTGTGCTGGGACAGCACGACAAAGACGGAAGAAAGGTGCACGCCATCTAATACTTAAGTAAGAATTTCACGCCATGCGAGGGCCAAATACACTTTTATTGAGTGCACTTGCTATGCTTTGACTTGAATCGACCAGAAGTTAAGGCGTTACATGTCAGCGTACACCATGCATTTGATATCTCAGCTCTACCTGCTCAACTATATCTTTCAGAAGCCGATGCCTAAAGGAAAGCTAGTTAAATGGCAGATTCTCCTCAGCGAATTTGACATTGTATACATAACCCAAAAGGATATAAAAGGACAAGCTCTAGTAGACCAACTTGCAGAGAATCTAGTGGACAAGGATTATGAGCAGCTCACTACGTGCTTTCCCAATGATGAGGTATTGTTCACCGGAGAAGATATTGCATAGTCATACCCTAGATGGAGAATGTTTTTCGATGGAGCGGCGAATTTCAAAGGAGTAGGAATTATGGTATTCCTAATTTCGGTATCAGGACAGCACTATCCAACATCAGCAATGATAAAATTCCTTTGTACCAATAATATGAACTAGTACGAAGCATGCATCTTTGGGATCAAGATGGCAGTCGACATGAACACCAAGGAGCTTTTGGTCGTAAGGGATTCCGATCTATTGATACATCAAGTAATAGGGGCGTGGTCTACTAAAAATGTCGAGATCCTTTCATACCTGCATTGTGTAAAAGAGTTATGCAAGAAGTTCACAAAGATTGAGTTCAAGCACGTTCACAGATCCAGAACGAGTTCGTCGACGCTCTTGCAACCTTATCAGCCATGATTCAGCATCCAGAGAATTATATCGACCCTATCGAGGTAGAGATCAAGGATCAACATGCGTACTTTTTTCATGTAGATGAAGATCCAGATGGTAAACCATGGTACCGTGACATCAAAAGGTTGCTCGAAACAAGAGAGTACCCGGAGAGTGCTACTAATAGTCAGAAGCAAACGCTCCGAAGGTTGGAATCACTTTTTCCTTAATGGGGAAGTCCTGTGTGGGAGGACCCCAGACTTGGGTTTGTTGCTGAAACGTGTGGACCTCACATGAATGGTTTCACATTAGCCAAGAAGATCGTGAGAGCGGATACTTTTTGATGACCACGGAAAGCGATAGTATCTGCTACGTGTAGAAGTGTCACCAGTTCCAAATCCACAGGGATTTCAACCGGGTTCCGCCCGACGAGTTGAATATGATCGGTTCACCTTGGTCGTTCGCTGCTTGGGGCATGGATGTGATTGGACCTATAGAGCTTTCTGCATCAAACGGGCACCGCATCATCTTGGTAGCCATCGACTACTACACCAAATGGGTCGAAGCATCTACCTACAAGGCCGTCATGAAGAAAATGGTGGCGGATTTCTTCCGGAACAACATCTTCTACCGATGTCGGATACCCGAGTCAATCATCACTGACAATGCAACTAACCTCAACAGTGATCTCATGTGGGAAATCTCCAAGAAATTTAGATTTGTCCATTTTACCTCCACAGCCTACAGACCACAAATGAATGGAGAAGTCAAGGTAGCCAACAAGAATATCAAGAGATTTCTAAGAAAGATAGTGGGCAATCATAAGCACTGGCACGAGAAACTATCCTTTGTCTTACTGGGTTATTATTGGACCACCATGAAAACATCTATTGAGGAAATGACATACATGTTAGTATATGGCACCGAAGCTGCGATACCTGCAGAGGTCAAGATACAATCCTTAAGAGTCATCTAAGAAGCCAAGTTAGACGATGCAGAGTGGGCACGGGTTAGATAGGAGCAACTCATACTCACTGATGAAAAGGAATGGATGCAATATGCTATGGTTAGTTGTATCAGAATAGGATGGCCAGTGCATTTACCAAAAGGGTGAAACCTTGCTAGTTTACACCGGGGCAATTGGTTCTGAAGAAAATTTTTCCCCACCAGGAAGAAGCCAAAGGAAAGTTCGCACCGAATTGGCAATGTCCTTACGTGGTCCACCGAGTATTATCAGGAGGAGCTCTAATCTTGGCAGAAATGGACGGAAGAGTCAGCACGATGTCCATCAACTCAGATGCAATCAAGAGATACTATGTTTGAAGGCAGTAGAGTTAGGTTTCACTGTAACAGAACTATGTTCAACTTGACTTCCACGGAGGGATACGTAGGGTTCGTCTCCCGTCTCTTTTCTAATAAAAAAATCCAAATATCATTTTGTATTGTATTCGGAACTATGCCACAACTTGATTTCCTCGGGGAGAAATACGTAGGCAATCCTCAACGGATTCAATCGTCTTATTGTAATCGAACTACATCTTGACCTGATTCTATTTGGATATGTAGGCAGTCTGAGTCAAACTCGATCTTTCCACTCTTAATATCATCATTTTGCATCTATTGTAATCGAACTACGTCTTGATCTGATTCCATTTGGATATGTAGGCTACCTAAGTCAGGCTCGGTCATATTTATCATACTTTTTCATCATCCACGAACTACGTTCAGACCTGATTCTATTTTGGATACGTAGGCAACCTGAAAGGATTCAGTCATAACCCTAGGAAACCTTTGTAATGCATTATTTTAGACTACGACGTAGTCGCAACGGCAAGCAGCTGCGTAGTCAGAAGCATAGTGGAAGATCGAAACCAACAAGATAGAGTTTGTCAGGAAGCAACGCTCGCGTTCATAGAACCTTTCGAAGCATGTCATAATTCGAAACGATGACATTTGCCATAAAACAAAGATTTTCAAAAAATATTTTATAAAATATCGTAATTTGTTCCACCTACTGAACTCCGTGGTGTAACTTTACCAGGACTGGTGCAAAAGCAATACTGTGGTCGACACAAACCAACTCCCTCCCACTAAGAATTTTTCTTTGAGTGTAGGGCCAACAAGACGTAAGGAAATGTTGGGAATACACTGGGGAAAATAACAGATCCTCCACTCTCCCAGGATTATCACCCCTCTTCCTTTATTTAAATTCTCCTAGTATAACTAAAACTAATTCCTAAATCCTTTGCAGGTATCTTGGAATCAGACCACTGGCGCGAACAAGGCATATTGTACATAGTAAACCATCCGCTCAATCAATCATAGCACATTGTACAAAACGAGTCGCTGGCTTTACCAATTGGAGCCTTGTACATAGCGAACCGTCCGCTCAATCAATTGAGCACATTATACAAATGAGCCGCTGGCTTCACCAATTGGAGCCCTATATAAAGAAAGATGTCCGCTCAATCAAACGGAGCACCTTGCACAAAATGAGTCGCTGGCTTCACCAATTGGGACCCTGTATATAGGTAATTGTCAGCTCAATCGATCGGAGCACTCTGCACAAATCAGACATCGTTTCGCTAATGGAAACCTTGTATATAGAAAACTGTTCGCTCCACCAACAGGAGTGATTTGTACCGCTGCTCCGTCATATAGGAGGCTAGAATAGACATTTGCAAATCTCGTCACCAACATTCTGCCAATCGATGGCCATAACTCAGCCTCGCAGTCAAGAGTATCTCTTGGGCATGCTTTACTTATCCTTTATGGTTACCTTGAATGTTTTGACATTTTTCTCGTGCAACAATTTAGTCAAGTTCAAGTATCCCATCATCCCGATCTACCATAATGGCTCGCCGGCAGCCAGGCATCATCATTCCTGCATCATTTACGTCACATCTTAACATATTCTACATTGCAATAAATGGGTATGTAAGTATTCATCTTTTGCAGGAACAAATATTGCAACGTGTAACTCCTTCTAAGCAGCAGACCGAACTACAACGCTACGAGGGACAGCAAACTCATTAGCAGGCCAAGAATCTGAGCTCAAGTTCAAAATGATCAGTAGAACTCTAATTTTTCAAATCTTTCAAGTCAAGCAGCGAATTCAAAGCTTTCATGAGTGTCGAATCTTCCGCCTCGCAGCATCGTCATAACTCCAGAACTGCATGAGGCCTGATCCTCGTTAAACCCCAGGTGTGTAAGCAATTCAAAGTTAGAATTCGACCACAATTCCCTAAAAGAAATTTCTCTAGAGTTTTCCTAAATCTTAAAACTCATAATCCTCGTGTCATTCCTGCGATGCATGCCTAAAGTCTGGAAAAAATTGGCTTTTGTTCAATTTCTTTGCCCGAACACTCTTCATCGTCTCCGGTCAAAGAGGGGCAGCTGTTGACTAAAATTAATATATTTATACTTAGTAATTTACAATGAATGTTTTGAAAGTATTTTCTATCAATAAATACCTATTTTACAAAAATTAACTAAGTACTAGTTTTGAAATTATTAATTTAGCATTAGTATTATATAGCTACAAATATACTTACTAGTTTAAGACTATTAAAATAACCTTTGGCTTTATAATTAATTTAACAAGTTACTCCTCAATTCTAATTAATTAGACTATTATGTGAATAATTTGAATTTACTGTTTTATAAATAGTGGATTATAATAATAGTATATTTGACAATTATAATTTCCACTAAATTATATTAAAAATAATTAAATTTATTTAATTAATTTCGAAAGGGTTAAAAGCCAAATGGTTATGGTTGCAATTCTTTAATTAAATAAGAATTGGCTATTTCTTAAACCAATTTTGGCCCAATACACCAGCCCAGTCCAAAAAATTACCCAGGTCCAATTCCCTCACTCTCGACCTTGGCAATCTATGTCACTCCCATTGAACCAATCAGTTCATGCCACGTCACCCGTCTCACACCCTCACAAAATAAACACAACAAATCTAGGTTGTTCGATTTTTAGATCAACGGCCCACGACTTTCAACCTTATTTCCTCATTAATTTTTAGCATTGAGAGATTTAATCTCGACTGTTAGATTACAAGAATCTAACGGCCACAAAAGTTTCCCACAAAAACGTTCTAAACACCAAAATAAGAACACTGTTGATCCA
This sequence comes from Nicotiana obtusifolia, assembly GCA_002018475.1. NCBI lineage: Eukaryota > Viridiplantae > Streptophyta > Magnoliopsida > Solanales > Solanaceae > Nicotiana > Nicotiana obtusifolia. The sequence goes on along the minus strand of MCJB01009556.1, from coordinate 114,099 downwards.
AAAAATCAACGGCCCAGATCATGCCCCTCACTCTTAATTCGGAGACGACCCCCCAATCTCCTAAACCCTAATCTCATTTGTCACTCCCACAGCCGCCTCTCTTTCCTCTTTCTCTCTTTCTTCTCTCGATCTCTCATGAACATCAATCAACAGACCTTGCACAAATCCGTGCAAGGTCGTGAACTCACTCAAATCGTCCTCTCTTGCTTCCCTATCCACGAATCCCACTGGCTTTTCCTTTTTTGTTCTTCAAATATGAAATGCCAGATTCTGATCCTTAGAGTCGAGACACCATTTCATCTTTGTTCTCAAGACCAACTATAATCAATTGCTTTGTCCCTAGGCTATGAAGCCTAAGATTTTATTCCACTTTACTGGTTGGATTTCAAAATCCCTAATTCAAAGCACTAGACTATTAGTATAAGGTCGAATCCTAAGGGATTCTTTGTGCTCTGTCAAAATCAGTGGCATGCATGGCCACTTTACGGTGTTATCATCAATATTCTTGGTCCAAAGCTCAAGCGTAGAGACCTCCTGACATTGGGCATTTATCTGGTGGTTCTCATTCTCAACCGGCGGACTTCCTCCCCTAGGTAAAAGCTATCCTTGTTCTCAACTCTGTCATCTCTTATTTCACTTGAGTTTGCTCACATCATCCACTCTCTGTCATCTTCCACTATCTTAAGTTTGAATCTGTAACCTAGGGCATTGATTGCCACTATAAATAGAGCCTTGCATGCTCTCACCTAACACACCTAACAAGAACAAAAAACCCCTAATACGAGTATAAAAAATCACTTATATTTCAAAGCTTAGGCTCTCTCTTATTAATTTTTATTTCTCTTTGTTTCTGAGTTCTCCCACTGTTTAAAGCTTGAAGCTTTGGTTATCACACGACTAAGTTGAATTCATGTTTTGTCTGCTGCACACAAGGAGGTTAGTATAGATCCACCCCTTCTCTTTTGAGTGTTTTAGTTAAAATCATGAATCTATTATTGTCTTTCTATTGACTGCCTTCGTTTATGATGTTTATCATTAGCTCTTAATTGTTTTTTCCTGCTCATAATGTTTTATTACTAACATATGGTTGACTGTTATACCTTTATGTGCCTCAAGTCAGTTTGATTAAGTCATTATGTGACCTTGAGGACTGCTACTCTCAATCAAATAGACTATACAATTAAGTCCTTCAATGTGTCCTGATAGCTTCCCATGCTTGCTCTGATTTTAGATTTTCTATAAATGTACTGTTGTGATCTTCCTGCCTATTATACTAATCCTGTTTAACGTAGTCTGTTATTCTATACTTGAAGTTGTTATTTAATGATTTTAACTAAGAGGGATATGAATGCTCAAGTTTTATTCCTTTACTATGAGTTAAAGTATGTTAAGTTTAAATGTTTAAGGCGATTTCCTTCTTCACATAAGTGTTTGATAATCTGAAGTAGTCTTTGAGTCATTACTGTAAATGTCATGTGTTTATACTTAACTGTTAATCACATTTGTAAGCCTTATCACATGAGACAACCTCATTAAGACAACCGAGCTAACTCTGATGAACCTCAGTGACTACTTTTGTATGTGCTCTGTCATGATTAAGTCAAGTTTTATGAATTAGGATACATATCATATGTGTTGTGACTAAATGTCTATTACTGTGTGATTAAGTTGAAATTAATCCCATCATCTTTAAACTACCATTCTTTAATCTATACAATTAAGATAAACATGCTTCGTATAATGTATCTCTTGTTCTGAACTCCATCAATGTTATTACTAACCTTACTTTATAATGAATGAAATTCTATCTTATTTGGTAAAAGCCTTGGCTGGAACATCCTATGTATAACTTGAATGAGAATTTTGTGCCCATCTCTTTTTGTCCTTTACATCCATGCTTGTGTATACAGCATCATCAAAACCTGCTAAGTTTGTTTGGACTACTGTAATCCACTATTAGAACTAATGAAGACTTTGAGACTATCTTCTTTGCTTGCATATTGCAATATATTTTGACCTTCAAACAAGGACAGCATGAATGTGAAACCTAAGGCGCTCTTCAAAAGAATGCAGTCTTGTCCTAGGATAGTACTTGCCTGTTAGCCAACACAAGCAGTCCTATTAATTCTCTTTAAGAGGTTCGTAAATGAAGCTAGCAATTCAGCATCTATTATAAGTCAAGACTTAGTCTATAACCTCTACTAAGTGCCTTTGTGTATGTTACTTATTGTGATCTTGTACTCATTCTGGTTCCTCAATGCTTCTGTTTGTCTTTCATGATTTCATGTATGTCTGCACTGTTCTAAAACTATATCAAGTTTTTTCTTTCCTTTAAATAAATTGAATATAGTTTGAGAACTCTAAGGTAAACCTCCTAATGTTTCTGCTTGAATATAACAATCCGCTTATTCTTAGTGAGGGTTTAACATTCTTAGAAAGGAGTAATCATGTCGTTAATCTTGAAGATAAGAAAGACCGGGGGCATGAGTTTCTGTTACGAACTCTTGGGAGTTCTATCTAGATTTGCAAAACAAGTAGTCTTGACTGATACTCTGGGTGTATTTTGGTATCTTTAACAGTATCTGTAGAAGTGCTGACTATGACTATTTGTCTAAAACCTTAGTTAATACTTTCAAAGCTTCTAGTAATCTCATTAAGTTGTATGTGTTAAAACCAGACTTGAGTTTAAACAATCAGTGTTGTTGGTGTAATTAAGGGGTTATAAAGGCAAATACACTTGCATTCATTAGCTATTGAAGGGATGAACTGTATGCTTTTTCTACCTTCAAGATACCTGATTTCAGGTTCTTGGTTCTTTGATAGTAGCATGATAATGTCCCTGCTTCTATGTCTGTCTGAAACTTAACCTTTTGAACTGTTAATTTGTTAGTCATCTACTTGGTTTAGAAAAATGGTTATGATGGTGTAAATAAACTACCTTGTGTTCTCATGGTATTCTGTTTGGTTTTATTAAGATGGGAATATATTTCAATGTGTGGTATTGTTATGGTGATTGGTTTACATTGAAAGTGCCTCGTTGGCACTTAAACCTGTGGGGAAGAATGAGTCATTAGTGGTTAGGGGTATTTGGAAGTAGAGTTTAACTCTTGGTTGGGCTAATCTCCCTGGCACAAGCATTGCCCTGGGCCTTGAGACCCTTAGGAACTTTGAAGTGTCAAGGGTTACAAAGGGGACTTTGACCTTGAATGGAACTCTATCCTTAGCCTTTAATTCATTGATATTCATTACTCTCTTTGGGTTTAGTGTTTAATGAAATCGAAAGGTTTTCAATGTAAATCATTTTGCTATACATAACCACCACAGTAGTATGACCCTTCATAATATTTAGGCATTGTTAGTTGCTATATTCTATTTAAGTCATTTGCTCGCATATTTCATGTATGGACATATGTATAGAGTATTATTTTCTAATGACTTTCTTTCTTCCTTTTAAACATGTACAACTGTTGGGCCTGCTGAGTTCTCAAGGAACTCAGGTCCAAGCCCCGCATCATTGCATTTTGCGAAGTCTTAAGTCATCTGTTGTCCATTTCTTTTATCTGTTGGATCTGCCTTTCTTAGGCCAAAAACCAGAGTCCATCCTTTCTCTTTACTGCTTTACTGCTTTACTTCTTTATTGCTTCAATGTTTTACTGCTTTACTGCATCACTGTCTTTGCCGCATCTTGTTGTCTTTTTCTCTCACATGTATACAACAATTATCATATTTGTTTGAATGCTTTACTTTACCTCTTTGAATCATGTAAACAATCTTGGCGAGCCCTAAAAGATGTAGGATTAAAAGAAATATTAAACTTAGTAATAGATAGCCTTAATTTGTTAATTATACATTGTTTATACTAATCTTTACTAATGATTTTATGAAGTCTTTTGTGAACAAAACAGCTTTTGCAAAGGCGATAATCCTCTCTTTTCAAAAACCTGAAGTGGAATCTAAAACTTGTCCTTTAAACTGCGCTTCTCCCCAAAATTGAATAAATGTCGTCGCCCAGTTTAAAGGGACTTCCAACAATTTTCTTCAAAGAAATGAATTTGGATACCAAGGTTTATCTTAACCTATTCCTTCATAATATTTTCATTATAGTTACATAAATAGCCAAAATCATTTAAAATATTAACATGTTAATCCCATCTCATATTTTTACAAACATAAACATTATGTTTCAATCATATGTATATATAACATTATCTTCAAATGCTTTTCTAAACCTATGTCTTTTAAAACAACACACCCTCTTCTCAAGTATTAAGTCTTAGCAAATGTATACATAGTATGCCACCTCTTCAATACTAGTTTGAGCATAATACAAACAGCTAACCATTTAACCTAGCCTAAGTCCTTTGGAGCTACCTCAGGTAGATTTTAAGGGATGCCTTCCCCTTAGAAGAACAAGAACCCTTACCCAAAATCTCAATGGTTAGCAGACCAATAAAGAATATGGCTTTAGTAATTAAATAGGTACCCTAATATACCTTTAAATATTAGGTGGTGACTCTCTTTCATCAACAGCAGAGAAACCACAAGTTGAATCTTGTTTTGACTAGCGCAAAATAGGGTGCAACACTGGTAGATCAGTTTGTACTGGGTGAGACAAGTTTATTGAACCTAGAATAAGTGCAATCAGATTGGGATGAGGTATTTGAAGAAAAATGTTGCTAATCAACTTAGGATTTGGACAATGATTCTTGTCGAGCGAGAAAACTCCATAACTTGTTGATATGATGGGTAACAATGAGTTTCTACATGTTTCTTTCATCACCAACAGTGTTGCAAAGGTTTAGATCAACGTATTATTTAATATGAGATATATTAAAGGTATCAGATTTGGTAACAAGCATCTATGGTGGTCGAATATATTGCTATGAGTATATGAGTTATGCGGTACACCGTGCGGTTAGGTCTTCGGAATATATTTAACGACTGATGCAGCTTGTGGGGATTGATTCAGTGTATATATACATGAATCGGATCTTATAGGGAATTCCAGATGTTGGAGTTTGGTTTTAAGACTTATGGGCTAGGGTTAAAGAAAGAATCTTCAGTTGGGGTTGTTCTAATGGACTTATATGGATTGAGTTGACTTGATATCACCCATGGGTATGTGTATGATGATTACTTATTGTGATTTGATGACTTTGGAACGACTCTTGGCACGTTCGAGGACGAATGTATTTTTAAGTGGGGGAGAATGCAACGACCCGACCGGTCGTTTTGAGGTTTAGAATTTTGTTCGGCGGTTTGAGACCTTGAGTAGCTTCATATGATATATTACAACTTGCATATATGGTTGGTTTGATGTTTGCAAGGCTCAGGATTGATTTGGTAGAGTGATTCTCAATCTGGAAGCTTTAAGTTGATAGAGTTGACCAATGTTTGACTTTTAGTAAAAGACCATGATATCGGGATTTAATGGGAACAATAGGTTCTTATGATGATTTTGTACTTTGGGGTGTGTTCGGATTTGGATTCGGAGATACCTAGAAGGTTTTGGCTCTATTTGCCAAAAGTTGGCAGTTTGAAGGTTTGGAGAGTTCATAGGTATAGCGGGAGTTGATCTCAGTGTTATCGGACACTTATTGTAGTTTTGAGACCTTTGTCATGTAGTTGATTGGAACTTGTGCATCAAGTTTGGTTGTGATCCGAAATGTCTAAGTGTGATTCGGACATGTTCGACGAAGTTGAAGTGCTAGAAAGCTAAAAGAATGATTTGATCTTCGATTCTTGGTTTTGATGTTATTTCTGATATTTTGAGCCTTTGCATAAGTTTGTATAATATATTTGGACTTGTTGGTATGATTGGATAGAGTCTTAAGGGGATTGAAGTACGATTCATAGATTTGATGTTGCTTGATGTGATTTGAGACCTCGAGTAGGTTCGTGTCGTGTTTTGGGATTAGTTGGTATGTTTGGACGGGATCTCGGGGGACCCTGGTGTGTTCTGGGTTGAGTTTGGATTATTTCAGGACTTAGAGGATTGCTGAAGGCTGCTGAGAACTGGTGCTTCGCACCTGCGATGTTTGGGCGGCAAGTGTGGCGCCGCAAAAGCGGCTTAGTTGCCGCGGATGTGAGTTTTGACTAGGAGAGCTAGGTCTGCAGATGTGGACATGGAAGGTGCAGGTACGCAACCGCATAGGCGGAAGATATCCACATAAGCGAATTTGAGTTGAGGGAAGAGGGACCGCAGGTGGGGTGATTTGTCCACAAAAGTAGAAGCGTAGGTGTGCCCTTTGGTCTGCAGAAGTAAAATATCTAGTCTTAAGTGAAGACTGCATCTGTGATGCATTTTCCGTAGATGCGGAGTCGCAGATGCGACCGTTTGTCTGCAGAAGAGAAACACCAAGGCAGATTATAATCTTGGACGAGGGTTTTATTTCACTTATGAAACTTTGAGTTAGAGTGCTCGGTTTTGAGTGATTTTGAAGGATATTTTCACGAGTTGGTTTGGGGCAAGTGTTTTTGACTCAGATTTGTTATTATTCGATGATTCCAACCTCGATTTTAGTGCTCTCTTGGTATCACACCTCGGCATGGTCGGGCATAGGGCCACGACTTATTTTGATTAGTGATTTGAATTGGAGGGATTGAAGATTTTTTTAAAAACATTTCTAAAACATAAATTGATGATTTGAGGGCGGATTTGAAGTAGCAATTGAATGATTTTGGTATGGTTGTACTCGTATCGAAATGGGTGTTCGGAATTTGGGAGTTTGGTCGAGTTCCGAGATGCGAACCCAGGGTTGACTTTTTGATTTTAATTTAAGATCAAATCTCTATTATCTGGAATAGCTTCCAATATTTATTTATGATATTAAGTTATTTTAGCTAGATTCGAGCCTTCCAGAGTTGGATTTGCGTGGGAAGGGCTTATTAGTCGATTGATTTAGCTTTTTGAGGTAAGTATCTTGCCTAAATTTGTATGGGGGAACCACCACTTAGGATTGGGTTTGATTGTGCATTTGAATTATGTGGAAGATGTGTACATGAAGTGACGAGTGTGTAAACGGGCTTGAATGTGAAAATTGACCGGTTTTAGACTCTTAGGTTACGTATTAACATTTACTTAAAAGTTGTTATTAATTGTTCTATCTTTCATTGTCAAGTTTAGTCTTACATGTTTTAATTGGAGTTGTCATTACATGTTCTAGTGTCCATTGTCGAGTTTTCCCTTATATGCATTTATTAGTAGTTTTTGTAGCATGCTATTCTTTCCATTGTTGAGTTATTCTCATGCATTTAGTCGTATTTGCTATTTTATGCTATTTCTTTCATTGTTAAGCTTATGTTATGTATTAGAATTTGAAGATGCCATTTCATGGAATTAGCTTTATTATTGAGTTATGAAAGTTGTAGTTGTTGAGAGCTATTAACACATCTACGATTGAGATTTTTGGCTATTGGAATACCTTTGCTTGTTGAGCTATTTCTCATTCATTTGTTGTTATTGAGATTCTTGTACATATTGTAGTTTAGTCATGGGCTATATGTTGTGATAACCTTTGTATTGTTGATTTTGGCAATATTGTGGCAAATGAGCACGTGTGTTTTGAGTTGATTATTGAGTTGTGGTATTGATGTGTATGTAGTGGTATAAGGATAGGGGTTGATGCACATGTGTCGAGATAAGGTGGGATTTATACGTGTGTTTCTAGTAAGGGAATTACTTAAAACCATGTGGTGAGATAAGGGGACTAAAGCGCGTGAAGCTATTTCGGGAAAAAATACTTTTAAAAGTATATATGCAAGGCTCACGTGGAAATATAAGGAAGATTTTGATTGTGACTTGTGACTTGTGAAATTTGAGTATAAGGTGTGGTACCTCGGATGTGATTTTTTTTGTACATTCTATGTTGAAAAAGCTTGTTAATTTGAGCAACTATTGTTTTCCCTCCATTCAGTTTACTTGTATGTTCATTGTATTTGATCACTTGTTGTTCTTATCACATTTTCACTCTTTGTTGTCCTTTATTGCCTTAATTTCCCTTGTTAGCCTTATACCGTCAATCTGTTTTTTGTCATTTATTTCTATACATTTCGCTAGTAGACTATATTAATATTCTGCACAGATTTCTATGTCTAGTAGGTATCTTGACCTGGCATCATCACTAATCAACCAAGGTTAGGCTTGATATTCACTAGGTACCATTGTGGTGCTCATACTACGCTTTTGCATATTTTTGTGCAGATCTAGTTACTTCTGCTCGTGCTGGTCATCAGTGATTTGACTTCGACTTTGCGAAGACTTCAAGGTATACCTGCTTTATGCCCGCAGCCTCGGAGTCACCTTCTAGAGATCTTATGCTACTGTTTCTTTTGTTTTCGAACAGTATTGTATTAGATATTCATAGTATATTTCAGTAGAGCTTATGACTCGGTTCCACTAGTTTTAGGAATTATGTAACAGTTGATCTGTTATGGTTTTATCATGGTAATTATTAGTTAAATTTAATATCTTAGTCATTATTTCTGTTAAATTCTCTATGTGCATTAGGCTTACCTAGTCCTAGAAACTAGGTGTCATCACGACTACCTAAGGTGGGATTTTGGGGTCTTGACAAGTTGGTACGAGAGCCCTAGGTTCTTAGGTGCTACGTGTCATAAGAAAGTTTAGTAGAGTCTTGCGGATCGGTACGGAGACGCCCGTGCCCCTTGATTCCTTATCGTGTGAATTTGTTGATTTTAGAATCTGAGCCTTTGTCTTTCTATTCTCTCACGGACACGCACTAGTAGATCAGCTGAGCTGACGCCCGTGCCCTTTGCAAGAGCCACAAGGGGCCGGGGTCGTGGTTGAGGTAGAGGAGGGGCACATGCCATTACTAGAGCACCTACCAGAGCAGCGATGGAGGAGCAACTAGTAGCTCTGGTTACGGAGCAGGCACCTGAGACGCCTGCTACTTACCCTGCACTCCAAGAGACATTAGCACACTTCTTGAGCATGTTTGGTACTTTAGCTCAGGCGAGATTGATCTCGGTTGCACCAGCTACATCTCAGGCTGGGGGAGGAGCTCAGACTCCTGTGGCCCCTAATCCATAGCAGTTGGCCCATGTTGATCAGGTTCCCAAATTTTTGCCAGCAAAGCCTGTTATTCCAGTTCAGCATGAGGTCAGGCAGAGGCATCAGAGGAGGAACAGAGAAGACTTGAGATGTTCAAGAAGTATGACCCTCTTACTTACAGTGGCGTAGTTACTGAGTTTGCACAGGGTTTTCAAGACAAGTGTCACCGTATTCTCCGTAACATGGGAATTGTGGAGGTGAACGAACTTGCCTTTACTACATTTCATTTGTTTGGAGCAGCTTGTAGGTGGTGGCAGGCTTATGAGCAGGGTGGGCCAAATGATGCAGCACCACTCACTTGGACTCGGGTTTCGAATATGTTTTTGAGGGAGTATTTTCCCTAGACCCTCCAAGATTCGTGACGCATAGAGTTTGAGTAGCTGCATAAGGGGACTATACGGTGTCAGAGTATGCCATCAGTTTCAATGAGTTGTCCTGTCATGCAACTGGTTTAGTTTCTACGGTCAGAGATAGAGTCCGCAGATTTATCGGGGGGTTCAGTTATGGTCTTAGATTTAGCATGGGTCGGGAGTTAGAGACTGATACTCCATTTCAGCATGTTGTGGAGATCGCTCGCAGGTTGGAGTGTATGTGAGGCTAGGAGAGGGAGGATAGAGAGGCCAAAAGGCCTCGAGATTCTGGAGGATTTAGTGGTGCCAGCACTCCAACTTTAGCTCGTCATGGAAAAGGTTATGTGAGTCGACCAGTTCATTTAGCACTTCTAGATATTCGCAGTGCTCCATCCATTTTGAGGTTTCAGACCACCCATTATGCACAACCACTTTCGAGTGCACCTCCTACACGGGGCGCCTTCAGCAGTTAATCTAGCTGACCGGATCAGATTCAGTTTCAGCAGCCATGCCCATCAAGAGGATGTTTCGAGTGTGGTGATACAAGGCATATGGTGAGGGACTGTCCTAGACCTAGAAGGGGTGCACCTCCACAGACTCAACAGGCTTCACGGATTCCACATGGTCCATAGGGTTCACAAGGTAGATGCTTCAGATGCTATCATCACAGGTACTGTTCCGGTCTGTCATAAGGATGTATTGGTTTTATTTTATCCGAACTCCACGTATTCATATGTGTCATCTTACTTTTGCTTCCTATTTGGGTATATTACGTGATTCTTTGAGTGCTCATGCATATGTGTCTAAACTTGTGGGAGATTCTACTATTGTAGACCATGTTTATTGATCATGTTTGGTCACGACGGGGGGTTATAGGACCAAAGTTGATATTCTGCTACTCAGCATGGTGGACATCGATGTAATATTGGGAATAGATTGTTGTCACCCTATCATGCTATTCTAGATTCTCACGCCGAGAAGGTGACATTGGCTATGCCAGAGTTGCTGCGGGTTGGAGTGAAGAGGTATATTGTATTATATTCCTAGCAGGGTTGTGTCCTTTATGAAGGCACAACGGATGGTTGAGAAGGGGAGCGAGGCATATTTGGTCTTCGTGAGGGATGCCGGTGCTGATACTCCTAAGGTTGAGTTAGTTTCGGTAGTGAAAGATTTCCCAAATGTGTTTCTAGCAGACCTACCGGGCATGCCGCCCGATAAAGATATCGATTTTGGTATTAGCCTGGTGCTGGAACATCTCTATTCCACCATATCATATGCAACCAGTAGAGCTGAAGGAATTAAAGTAAGAACTTCAGGAGTTGCTTGATAATGTTTCATCCGACCGAGTGTCTCAACTGGGGGTGCTCCAGTTCTATTTATGAAGAAGAAAGACGGCTCTATAAGGATGTGTATTGATTATAGACAGCTGAACAAAGTTACAATCAACAACAGGTACCCACTACCGCGCATTGATGACTTATTTGACCAGCTTCAGGATGTTATAGTGTTCTCGGAGATCGATTTGATATCGGGATATCATCAATTGAAGATTCGAGATTCAAACATTATGGAGATAGCTTTCAGGACTCTCTATGGTCACAATGAATTTTTGGTGATGTCACTCGGGCTGACTAATGCCTCAGCAGTATTTATGCACCGGATGAATAGTATATTTCAAACATATCTTGATTCATTCATCATCGTGTTCATTGACAACATATTGGTATATTCTCGCAGTCGGGAGGATCATGAGCAGCACTTGAGGATCGTGCTCCAAACTTTGAGGGAGAAGAAGCTATATGCTAAATATTCCAAGTGTGAATTTTGGCTTGATTCAGTGGCATTTTTGGGTCACTTGGTATCTAGAGAGGGGATCAAGGTGGATTCGAAAAAGGTGGAGATAGTTTAGAGTTGGCCCAGACCGTCTTCAGCTACTGATATTCGAAACTTATTGGGTTTGGCAGGTTACTATCACCATTTCATGGAGTGTTTTTCATCCATTGTAACTTCTTTGACCAGATTGACCCAAAAGAGTGCTCCTTTCAGATGGTCCGACGAGGGTTGAGGCGAGCTTTTAGAAGCTCAAGGCTACATTGACTTCAGCCCTAGTGTTTGTGTTGCCTATAGGTTCATGATCTTATATCGTGTATTGTGATGGGTCGCATATTGAGATTGGCGTGGTTTAATGCAGGATGGTAGGGCGATTGCGTACGCGTCTCGGCAGTTGAAGGTTCATGTGAAGAATTACCCTGTGCATAATTTAGAGTTGGCAGCTATTGTTCATGCATTGATTATTTGGAGGCACTATTTATATAGCATTCATTGTGAGGTTTATACTAACCATCATTCTCCACCATATGTTCAAGCAGAAGGACCTTAATTTATGGCAGCCGAGATGGTTAGAGTTGCTGAAAGACTATGACATCACCATTATATCATTCGGGGAAGGCCAGCGTGGTAGCCTATACATTGAGTAGGAAGGCTAAGAGCATTGGCATATTTACTGGTAGTACAGAGGCCATTAGCCATGGATGTTCAAGCTTTGGCCAACAGGTTCATGAGATTGGATGTTTCAGAGCCTAGCCGGATTCTTGCTTGTGTTGTGGCATAGTAATCGTTATTGGAGCATATCAAGGCTCGCCAATTTACTGATCATTACTTGATAGTGTTGAGGGACACGGTGTAGTGGGGTGGTGCTAAAGAGGTTGTGATTGGTGATGATGGTGTTATGTGGCTTCAAGGCCGGATTTATGTTCCAAATGTTGATGGGTTGAGACATTCATCCTTGAGCAGGCTCACAGCTCACGCTATTCCATTCACCCTGGCATTAACGAAGATGTACTATGACTCTTAACAACACTATCGGTGACGGAGAATGAAGAAAGATATTGTTGCTTATGTCTCTCGGTGTTTGAATTGTCAACAGGTGAAGTATGAGCATCAAAAATCAGGAGGGTTGACTCAGAGACTGGAGATACCGGAGTGGATGTAGGAACGCATTACTATGAATTTTGTGGTAGTCTTACCATGGACCTTGAAGAAATATGATGCAGCTTGGGTTATTGTGGATCGGTTGACTATGTCTGCACACTTTATTCCCGTGATGACATCCTATTCTTCAGAGCGATTAGCTCAGATCTATATCCGGGAGATTATCCGTCTGCATGGCGTGCCCATTTCCATCATTTCTAACCAAGGCAAGCAGTTCACATCATATTTTTTTAGAGTCGTGCAACATGAGTTGGGCACGCGGGTCGAGTTGAGTACAACTTTTCATCCCTAGACGGACAGGAAGTCCGAGCGCACTATTCAGATCTGGGAGGATATGCTATGTGCCTGAGTTATTTATTTTGGGGGTTCAAGGGATCAGTTTCTACCACTCGTAGAGTTCGCTACAACAACAGCTACCAATCGAGTATTCAGATGGCTACTTATGAGACCTTATATGGGAGGTAGTGTCGTTCTCCAGTTGGTTGGTTTGGTCCAGGGGAGGCTAGGCTGTTGGGCACTGATTTGGTTTTGGATGCCTTGGAGAAAGTCAAGTTGATTCAGCATCGGCTTCATATCACGCAGTCTAGGAAGAAGAGTTGTGCTGATCGGAGGGCTCGTGATATTGCATTCACGGTGGGTGAGAGAGTTTTGCTCGGAGTGTTACCCATAAAGAGTGATGAGGTTCGGGAAGAAGGTCAAGTTGAGACCTCGCTATATTGGTCCTTTTGGGATCACTGAGAGAGTGGGTGAAGTGGCCTACATACTTGAGTTGCCACCCAGCTTACCAGCAGTTCACCCGGTGTTCCATTTTTCCATGCTCTGGAAGTATTATGGTGATTCATCACATGTATTAAATTTCAGCTCAGTCCAATTGGACAAGGAGTTCACTTATGTTGAGGAGTTGAGGCTATCTTGGAGACAGGTCCGAAAGTTGAGGTCAAAGAATATTGCTTCAGTGAAGGTTCAATGGAGAGGTCAACCAGTCTAGGAGGAAACTTGGGAGATCGAGCATGACATGCGTAGCTGTTATCCTCACCTTTTTGCACTTCAGGTATGTCTCTATACTTGTTCGAGGACAAATATTTATTTAAGATGGGGAGGATGTAACGACCCGGCCGGTCATCTTGATATTTTAGCCCCATTCCCACTGCCTCTTCTATGTGTATTTGTGGTTACGCGACTTGCCGAGGTGATTAGTTTGGTTTTAGGTGAATTTTTGATTGAATTGGGACGCTTAGCCCCTTGGTTGAATGCCTTAGTTGTAAGAGTTGACCAGAGTTTGAGTTTTGTGTAGACGACTCCGGAATGGTATTTTGATGGTTTTAATAGCTTCGCATAGTTATTTTGGATCAGGCGCATATTCGGATGTGAATTTGGAGGCCTGTAAGCCAAAGGTTTGGAAGATTGATAGGTTTGACTGAGGGTTGACATTATTGATATCGGACTCGAATTGTAATTTCGGGAGTTGTATTGGTCCATTGTGTCATTTGGGACTTGCATGCAATATTTGAGGTCCGTTGGAGTTGTTTAGGCTTGTTCGGCTCAAGTTTTGAATTTAGAAATGTTCATTAGTTCATTAGGCATAAATTGAGGTGCGATTCGTCGTTTTGATATTGTTTGGTGTGATTTGAGGCCCCTAGTAGGTTTGTGTCGTGCTTCGGGATTAGTTGGTATGTTTGGACGGGTCGGGTGTGTTTCGGGTTGAGTTCGGATCATTTTAGGACTTAGAGCGTTGTTGAAGACTGTTGAGAACTGGTATTGTGCACCTGGGATGCTTGGGCCATGGGTGCGGTGCCGCAGAAGCGGTTGATTGGCTGCAGATGCGAGTTTTGGATAGGGGAGCTGGGTCCACAGGTGCGGACATGGAAGTGCAGGTGCGCAGTCGCATAAGCGGAAAATATTTGCAAAAACGGATTTGAGTTTAGAGAGCAGGGACCGCAGGTTGGTGATTTCTCCACAGAAGCAGAAGCGCAGGTGAGCCCTTTGGTCCGAAGAAGCGAAATCTCTGGTCTTAAGCGAAGACCACATCTGCAATGCATTTTCCGCATATAAGACTGTTTGTCCGCGGAAGCAAAATACTTGGGCAGGTTATAAGCTTGGACAAGGGTTTTATTTCATTTATCACACTTTGAGTTAGAGGGTTCGGTTTTGGGCGATTTCTGAGGAGAATTTCATGGGTTGGTTTGGGGTAAGTGTTTTTTACTCGGATTTATTTGTTATTACATGATTCTAACCTCAATTTTAGTGTTTGATTAGTGATTTAAATTGGAGAAAATGGAGATTTTTGTAAAAACTTTTCTAAAACATAAATTGAGTATTTGACTGCCGATTTGAAGTCGAAATTGAATGATTTATGCATGGCTAGACTCGTATTGGAATGTGCATTCAGAATTTGTGAGTTTGGTCAAGTTTTGAGATGCAAACCTAGGGTTGACTTTTTGAGTTGACTTATTTTCATTAAAGATCGAATCTTTGTTATCCAGAATTACTTCCTTTCGCTTTTATTTATGATACTAAATTATTTTTGCCAGATTCGAGCCGTCTGGAGTTAGATTTTGTGCTGAAAGGGCTTATTAGTGGATTGATTTAGCTTGTTTGAGGTAAGTATCTTTCCTAACTTTGTGTGGGAAAACTACCCCTTAGGATTGGGTTTGATTGTGCTATTTGAATTTTTTTGGAAGACTTGTACATGAGGTAATGAGTGTGTACATGGGCTTAAATGTGAAAATTGACCGGTTTTAGACCCTTAGGTTACATATAAACATTTAATCAAAGTTGTTATTAATTTTTCTATCTTTCGTTGTCAAGTTTTATTCTTGCATGTCTTAATTGGAGTTGTTATTACATGTTCTAGTATCCATTGTCGAGTTTTCCCTTATATGCATTTATTAGTAGTTGTTGTTACATACTATTCTTTCCAAATGTTGAGTTATTCTCATGCATTTAGACGTAGTTGTTATTTCATGCTATCTCTTTCATTGTTAAGCTTATGTTATGCATTAGAATTTGAAGATGCCATTTCACGGAAGTACCTTTATTATTGAGTTATTGAAGTTGTAGTTGTTGAGAGCTATTAACACGTTTGTGGTTAAGACTGTTGCCTATTGGAATACCTTTCCTTGTTGAGTTATTTCTCATTCATTTTGTTGTTATTGAGATTTATGTACATATTGTAGTTGAGCAGTGGGCAATGTGTCGTGGTAACGTTGGTATTGTTTATTTTGGCTATATTGTGGAAAATGAGCGGATGTGTTGCAAGTTGATTATTGAATTGTGATATTGATGCACATCTGGTGGATAAGGATCGGGGTTGATGTGCATGTCATGAGATAAGTTGGGATTTATACGTGTGTTGCTGGTAAGGAAATTACTTGAAGCCACGCGGTGAGATAGGGGGCTAAAGTGCGTGAAGCTATTTTGGGAAAATTATTTTTAAAAATATATATGCTAGGCTCACGCGGCGATATAAGGAAGATTTTGATTGTCACTTGTGAAATGTGAGTATGAGGTGTGGTACCTCGGATGTCATTCTTGTTGTGCATTCTATGTTGAAAAAGCTTGTTGATTTGAGCAATTATTGTTTTCCCTCCATTCATTTTACTTGTATTTTGACTATATTTGATCACTTGTTCTTCTTATCACATGCTCACTCTTTGTTGTCCTCTATTGCCTTAATTTTCTTTAGCCTTATATCATCAATCTGTTTGTTGTCATTTATTTCTTTACTTTCCGCTAGTAGACTATATTAATATTCTACACAGATTTCTATGTCTAGTAGGTGTTTTGACCTGGCCTCATCACTACTACCGAGGTTAGGCTTGATACTTATTGGGTATCATTATGATGTACTCATGCGACGCTTCTGGACATTATTGTGCAAATCCAAGTACTTCTGCTCGTGTCGGTCATCAATGATTCAACTCAGACTTTGCGGAGACTTCAAGGTATACCTACTTGACGCCTGCAGGCCTCGAAGTCACTTCTAGAGATCTTATTCTACTGTTTCATTTGTTTTCGAACAGTATTGTATTAGCAATTTTTAGTATATTTTAGTAGAGCTTATGACTCAGTAGGATTATGTAACTGTTGATCCGTTTTGGTTTTATCATGGTATTTATCAGTTAAATGTAATATCTTTGTCGTTATTTCTATTAAATTCTCTATGTGTGTTAGGCTTACCTAGTCTTAGAGACTAGGTGCCACATGACTCCCTAAGGTGGGATTTTGGGGTCGTGATAGAAGGTCTTCCCGTTCGCGTGGCCTGTGTCGCGTTCGCATAGAGAGATTGGGAGATGGAAACTATGTTCTTCACGTTTGCAGGGGTTTGTCCACATTTGCATAGTGTTGTGCAGTTTAGTCATTGCGTCTACATTGAAGCTTCGCATTCGCGAAAAGGAGAAAGGTGGCCAGTCGCATTTGTTTGTGTAGGGTATTTTGGTAGTGGCTTTGGATTGTGCTTCACAAACGCCAAGCTATAGTAGCATTCATGAAGGATGCGGCTGGGCAGACCATATAAGGTGTCATTTTTGGACTCTTACAAATTCTTTCAAATTTTGAGCCCTATACTTGGAGAAGGACAACTTTTGCTTGGGGATTTTCATATAAGACTTCAGGGTAAGTGATTTCTACTCATTTATGGTATTATTTATGGTACGTGAAATATTAATACCCAAAATATGGAATTTTGAGATAAAATTTGGGGTTTTGTGTATAAATTAAGAGGGTGTATTTTGGGGGTTTGACCATCGATTTGAACTCAGTTTTGGAATCTAATCACATGTTTGGACTAGACAGGTTATGAGTCATCGGAATTTGGTATTAATTCTGAATTTCGAGCATGTGGGGCTTGGGCTGGCTTTTGTTGACTTCTAGAAAATTCTTCTAAGATAGAAGCTCTATGGATTGGGATCAGTTCATATCGCATTTTTTGACTTTCTTGATTGATAATTGGCTTGGATTTGCGCTATTGGACGGCTAGGCGAGGTTTTACACGATTTGAGGTTGAAGGCTATCTCGGATGAGGTAGGTATCTTGCCTAATCTTGTTATGAGGGAATAATGCTATGGATATGACCTTACATGTCTAATTGAAATGTGTGAGAATCAACATATATGCAAGGTGACGAGCATATATGCGGGGTGTTATGTATGATTCATGACCAAAGTTGTCTTTAGGTTATATCACGCCTTGTTTTGGATATTGTGCTTCCTGCAATCATGCTTTATATGTTTGTATGTCTACATGAACTTCTCGAATCATGCAAGAGATAATGTGTAATTCTTGATTCCTTGTTTGAACATGAGACTCGTTATTGCATGGAGTACTCGCCTGACCTTAATTATAGTTGAACACTTCGCACATGCATATACCTTAGCATGCTTTTTATCAGTCTATGAGTATGTGATTTGATCTATTGTTTGTATATATATGTATGCTTGTGTATCTCTTCTGTGTGATGGACTGAGTTGACAGCACATGAGCGGTGTCTGTGCGAGTTGAGTTATTATAGCACGTAAGTTGTTTGTGCAGTTGTTCTGATTATGGCATGTGAGTTGTCCGTGCGATGATTATGATTATGGCACGTGCATTTTCCTTGTAGGGTGTGGATAAGGATCTAATCCCCTAGGGTCTCCCTCTCATGTTTCTCTCTTGATGGTATACACGCAGATTATGGAAAAACGGATAAGTGATTGGACTTTGCGTAGCTTCTCTATATGAAAACTCCTTGGACGTTTGCATGATTTTACTGTATAGATATACTAGCTAAGGAATGTATACATGCCTTTTATACATATTTTCTCTATATGCTGGTTTGATTTATAAATTGATTCACAGTACATATCTGCCCTATATGTTAATCTGAGTAACTTGGCTGGCTTATTTATGCATATCTTCTCTATATGCGAATGTTGATGATTTAATGATGTTAGGCACATATCTTCTTTTCCGGCCTCTAGCCCTTCAATGATGGATTTGTCTTCAAAAAGACCCCGACCTCGGTAGAAAACGAACGGTGGCGTGAAGTTGATGAGCAGGGAAGATGTCTGTTTTCTAGTTGACCAAGTTAAAAGGCACTGAGGACGAGCCATTACAAATGGTCTGATGCTTCTGGAGTTCTCTCATATCGAATTGTCCAAAAGCTCATCAACCTATCTGAGGGATGATGAAGGCAATGCCACAATTGCTTTCGAAAAACTTGCTGGTCGTGGATTAGTTCATTCTGCGCTGCCAGCGGCCTCAACTCAAAGTCGTAGGTTGATCTCTCTAGTTGAGGTTGGGCCTCAACGCATTTCGGGATAAACCAGCTAGCTTTGGGTGCGAGTGGCGTTGAACCCCTAACCACAACTCACCCGCTGATTCTTCAGCATCAGTCGGTCAAACCTTGTTGAGCTGTTAAATTGGTACAAAACCTGTGAATATCTTCTCTATATGCAATTTTTGACGAGTTATTTGATATCAAATGAGTATCTTCTCTATATGCTAAATTGTTAGTTTATTTGCGATGTTTAAGCATATCTTCTCTATGTGAATCGATGGACGCAGCTGTACTTCATGCTTAGATTTCAGTTCTGTTTTTGTGTACATGTATATGTTATAGAATTAGTTATAATTTCGTGTAATTTGTGAAAATATGTGATTTTTTGTGATATTTTATTGTATTTGTCATTTTTTCCTATTTATTAAATTGCAATAAAATTTATAATATTTTATTTAATTCATTGAATATTTTCTAATTGGAGAAATTTTTGAAATTTTTTGTTTATTAATAAGATTATTGAATTTATTTGCCTAACTGAATTTGAACAATTGTACATTAAATGTAGAACAATAATTATTTGCCCGTCACTAGCGTAGTTTTGATGACCTGATAGGTCATTTTGAGATTTAGCCTTTATTTTCGTATTTCGATTCCTCTTAGCTCCGTTTAGCATTTTTTTTATTTACCTGCGCAGTCCGTGTCTTATTCCGGAAAGTCTTTATGTGAGAAATTGAAGAAAAGGTGAATTTTTGCCTTAAAATGGTTTGAGTTGATTATAGTCAACATTTTGTGTAAATAGACCCGGATCGGTATTTTGACGATCTCGTGGGTCCTTTTATCGTGACTTGAGGCTTGGGCGTATGCCCGAAATTGAATTCAGAAGTCCCTAAATTGTTTTAACACATTTTGCCGAAATCGAGCATTTTTGAAAGTTGAAAATTACTAAGTTTGACCGTAAGTTGACTTCTTAGCTAACGGGTTCGGATTTTGATGTTGAAACATTAGAATGGTTGCGTAATGCTATTTAAAACTTGTCTGCAAAATTCAGCTCAATTCAGAATTTACATGACATGATTCGGACGCCTAAATATGATTCCAGTGTTCTTGAGTTTCAATTTGAAATTTCATTCGTATTGGGGATTGATTCACAGATTTAGATATTATTTTGGTGATTTGATTGTGCGAGGAAGTTCGTATGATGATATTACACTTGTTTGCATCTTTGGTTTGGAGTCGAGGGGCTCAGGTGAGTTTCGGACGTGTTTCAGATGAGTTTGGTTAAGGTTGGAATAGTTGGTGCACTTTTGTTGCTGGTGCTCTGCTGCAGATCTCGCATTTGCGAGGTCTGGCTCGCAATTGCGAGCCTCGCTTTTGCAAACAAGTGTTAGCATTTGCGAGCATGGGCTACATTGGGTAGCTTCATTTGCGAGGAGTATGTTCACATTTGCGAACTGTCAGCGATCACAATTGCAATCTCAGAGTCGCATTAGCGACTCAGTATGTCCTTGAGCTGTATTCGCATTTGCGGAGAAATGGTCCGCATTTGCGAAGGTGTGGAGTTTGCATGTGCGAGCCAAATGTCACATTTGCAACTTCTGTGGATTTGAGATAGGATTCGAATTTGCGACCCTTGTCTCGCGAGTGTGATGTTCGCATTTGCGAACAAGACATCGCAATTGCGACATCCGCGGCAGGGTAAAAGAGGGGGAAAATGGGACTTAGCTCATTTCTCACAATTTCTCAACCCTAAACACCCTAGAGGCGATTTTTCAAGAGATTTTTCTTCCCAAATTCATTGCTAAGTGACTTTAATCCATTTTTTTTTATTTACCCATTATATTTCATGAGGTTTCAACATCAAATCTAGGATTTTCATCGTAGAAATTTGGGATTTGGGTAGAGTTGGGGATTTTTGTAAAATTGAGATTTAGACCTCGAATTGAGGTTGGATTTCGAAACAAATCACATAACCGGGCTACGGGGTGAATGGATAATCGGGTTTTGGTTGGAATCTCAATTTTGACCAAGCGAGCTCGGGGTTGACTTTTGTTGACTTTTTCAAAAATGATCTAAATTGAACCTCTTTCATTTGTGGGTAGTTTCTAAAGCTTATTTTGAATCTTTTGGTCAATAATTTGCTAGATTTGGTTAGATTGGAGGCTTGTTAAAAAGGCAAGGTCGTGGTTGATTGATCGCTTGGGTTGCGAAGTAAGATAAGTGTTGGGTCTAACCTTGATTAGACGGAATTAAGAACCCTTGAACTACATGTTATGTGAATTACGTGTGAAACGGCATATATGCGAGGTGACGAGTGTTACTTGCTTCCATGTTGTCGTTACTTCTTAGTATATCTTGTTACATGCCTTAATTGCTATATGCTTATTTGACTTCCATGCCATAATTGTTACTTGTCATGTAGTTATCCTTGTATTTAATTGTCCATCCCTTCCATAATTCCATGCTTATTTGGTACTTGTCTCTATTTGCTTTTCTTGCATATCTAAATTGTCCTATGTCTTGCTTGTCTTATAGTTTTGTAAAATTTGTTGCCTTCTATAATAAAGATTCGCTTGTATGAGTTGTTAATTGACAGTTATCGATGAGTTGGTAAAGTTGAGACATTTGAGTTATTTGAGATTCCTTGAATATTATGTGATTCTTCATTGCCTCGTACATTTATTCTCTTGATGTAGAACTTCTTGTAAATTTTGATTGTTTAATTGCTATTGTTAATTGAAATTGTTTTGCGAGCGGGTTGCACGTTGCAACGGAAACTGAAAGGTAATGAATTGAAATGGCGGAATAAGGTTGATTATGATAATGATAGATGACGATATGGTGGGATCGGGTTGCGCGCCGCAACATATTGTACAAGTTGTATTTGTTTGTGACTAGGGATTTGCCTCGGTATTTGAGATGAGTTTGTAAGACTTATCATTTTCGGCTCTCTGGTAGTTAAATTTTGAGTTCGTTCTTATGAGTTAACTACTTTATTTCCATTCCTAACTTTTCTGTTATGATTATTATTGCATACAGATTATTGTAAGTGACCCGCCTTAGCCTTGTTACTACTTCGTCGAGGTTAGGCGCGGCACTTACAGAGTACATGAGGTTTGGTTGTACTCATACTACACTCTGCACTTCTTGTGCAAATACCGGAGTTTGTCCCAGCTGCGCTAAGTGAGGTTTGCTTGGATCTAGGTAGCAGTGGAGATTTGAGGTATAGATGCACGACGTCTGCAACCTTGAAGTCCCCGTTTACATCATTTTAGCTGTTTATTTGATTCAGACAGTTATGTTTTATTCAGACCATTATCTGTAGTACTCTAGATGTTCATGTATTCGTGACACCAGATCTGGGATTGTATTTGGATTTTATCGTTTACTAGTTTATCACCTTCAGACTATTCAGTTTTATTGTTGTCTTTAATTTTGGAATTGTTAAAAATGATTAATAGATATAGGTGAGGTTGGCTTTCCTAGCAAGTAAAATATTATGCGTCATCACGATCCCGTGTGTGGGAAATTCTGGGTTGTGACAAGTTGGTATCAGAGCACTAGGTTACCTAGGTCTCACGAGTCTTGAGCAAGCTTGGTAGAGTCCGGAGGATCCGTACAGAGACGTTTGTACTTATATTTCAGAGGCTATAAGGCTTTAAGAAAATTTCACTTCTTTCTTTCTTTATCATGCGGTTTATTTGCATTATTGAAGTTTGAACCATTCTACTCTTGTTCTCTCGTAGATGATGAGAACTCGTACAGCGTCTACCGTCGGGCATGAGCCAGAGCCCCCTGTTCCAGCCACTACTAGGGGTAGGGGCCGGGACCGAGGCAGAGGCAGAGCTCAGCATGACCATGAGGAGGACATCCCAGTTCACGTCGCACCAGTCAGACCCGCTCAGTCCCAGAGGGATTCATAGCAACTCTCGTACTTCAGCTAGTCTGCTTAGTTGCACTCACGGAGAGTGTGGCTCAGAAAAGAGCATTTTCTATGGCACCAGCCGTCTCTTAGCCTGGGAGAGGAGCACAAACTCCCGCCACTCACAATCCGGAGTAGATGGCTCCCCTATATCAGACTTCGTCAGCTCCAACAGTCAGAGTAATGCAGCCCGTAGTTGCTACACAGCCCGAGGAGAGGCCCACGATGTCTTCTGAGGGATTGATGAGGTTGGGAAAGTTCACCAAACTCTTTCACGTTCATTATAGCGGTGCACTCTCTGAGGACCCATAGGATTACTTGGACTGTTGCCACGAGGTGTTGTGCAGCATGGGTATTGTTGAGACCAATGTGGTCGACTTTGCAGTGTTCCAGATGACCGGCTCTCCCAAGAGGTAGTGGCAGGATTTTGAGTGGAGCGGACCAGTCGGTTCACCTTCACTTACCTAGGATCAATTTTCATAGCTATTTTTGGAGAAGTTTACTTCTTTTACTCTTAGAGAGGTGTACCAAAGGCATTTTGAGTGCCTTCAATAGGGTGGCATAACCGTCACCCAGTATGAGACTAGATTTGTGGACCTGGCTCGTCATGCAGCTATGTTGATTCCTCTAGATAGAAAGAGAGTGAGGAGGTTTATTGATGGTCTTACCTTTAGCGTGAGGCTTCAGATGACCAAGGAGACAGGGGATGATAATTTCTTTCCAGAAGGCCGTAGAGATTGCTAGACGAATCTAGATGGTTCGTGGTCAGGATACAGGGTCGACATCTGAGAAGAGGCCCCGTCATTTTGGCGGTTTCAGTGGTTCCTCGTCTGGAGGAAGAGGTTCTTTTGGTAGAGGCCATCCTCCTTAGCTGATTTAGTCAGCTCTTCAGGTAGCCCATAATGCTTCGGGCAGTCGTGGTTATTATGTGTCTCGTCCTAAGCAACCAGTATTCAGTGCATCTTCAGCTCCTATCAGTGCACCACCACGTCAGAGTTACTACAGCGGCTATCCGGGTCGTCATGGTCATTCTCAGCTTCAGCAGCCTCAGATCCCGAGAGAGTACTTCGAGTGTGGGGGAATAGTTCACATCAGGAGGTATTGCTCTAGATTGACGAGCAGCAAACCTCAGTAGAGTTCTCATGCCATTATGCCGGCACCGGTTTCTCCACGACCCACACCGCCAGCTCGAGGCGAGGATCAGGTTGCTAGAGGTGGAGGTTAGGCTATTAGAGGTGGAGGCCAACCAGCTAGGGGTTCTTCACGTTCTTGTGCCATGGTTCAGGAATCGATTGCTTCATCGGCCCGCTCAACGAGCTAGAGGCATGGGTCAGGCTGCTAGAGGTGGAGGTCAGGCCATTAGAAGTGGAGTCAAGCCAATTAGAGGTCGTCCAAGAGGCGGAGGTCAGAGTGGTGGGGCCCAGCCCCATTTTTATACGTTCCCAGCTAGACCTGAGGAAGAGTCATCTAATGTCGTCATCACAGTTATTGTTCCGGTTTGCCATAGAGATGCTTCAATTATATTTGATCCGGGCTCTACTTATCCCTACGTGTCGTGCTATTTTGCTTCACATCTGATTGTGCTTCGTGATTCTTTGAGTGCTCCTGTATATTTTTCCACGCCTGTGGGAGATTCTATAACTGTAGGTCATGTTTATCGCTCGTGTGTGGTTTCTATCGGGAGCCTTGAGAGTAGTGTAGACCTCCTACTTCTTGATATGGTCGACTTTGATGTTATCTTGGGCATGGCTGTCACGCCAAAACGGTGACCTTAGCCATGCCAGGGTTGCCCCAATTAGAGTGGAGAGGGACACCTAGCCATTCTGCTAGCAATGTTATTTCTTATGTAAAGGCTCCGCATATGGTCAAGAAGGGATCTCTAGCATATTTGGCCTATGTTCGTGATTCTAGTGTGGAGGTTCCTTCCATAGATTCAGTACCTGTTGTGCATGAGTTTCCAGAGGTGTTTCCTGTAGATTTGTTGGGGATGCCACCGGATAGGGATATTGATTTTTGCATTGACTTGGCTCCGGGCACTCAGTCCATTTCTATTCCACCATACCATATGGAGCCACCTGAGTAGAAAGAACTGAAGGAGCAATTGCATGATTTGCTTGATAAAGGATTCATTAGACCTAGTGTCTTGCCTTGGGGTGCGCCCGTGTTGTTCGTGAAGAAAAAGGATGTTTCGATGATGATGTGTATAGATTATCGGCAGTTGAACAAAGTCACTATCAAGAACAAGTATATGTTGCCAAAGATTGATGAATTATTTGACTAGCTTCATGGTGCCAAAGTGTTTTCAAAGATTGATTTGCAATCTGGCTACGATCAGTTGAAGATTAGGGCATCGGATGTCCCTAAGATAGCTTTCCGGACTCGATATGGGCATTATGAGTTCCTAGTGATGTCATTTGGCTTGACAAATGCCCCAACAACATTTATGGATTTGATGATCGGGTATTAAAGCCCTACTTAGATTATTTTGTGATCGTATTCATTGATGATATCTTGATCTACTCCTGCAGTCGAGAGGAGCATGAGCAGCATCTTTGGATTATACTTCAGACTCTGAGAGATAGTCAGTTATATGCGAAGTTTTCAAAGTGTGAGTTTTGGTTGGACTCAGTCATCTTCTTGGGACATGTTGTATCTGCAGTGGGCATAAGTGGATCTTAGAAGATTGAGGCAGTTTAGAACTGGCGTAGACCTACTTCAGCTATAGAGATTCGGAGCTTCCTGGGTTTGGCGGGGTATTATTGCTGGTTCGTGGAGGGGTCTTCATCCATCACAGCCCATTGACTAGATTGATCCAGAAGGGTGCCCCATTCCGCTGGTCAGATGAGTGTGAGTTGAGCTTTCAGAAGCTCAAGACTACATTGACTATAGCTCTGATGTTGGTATTACCCACGGGTTCGGGATCCTATACGGTGTATTGTGATGCATCGTGCATTAGGCTCGGTGCAGTATTGATGCAGGATGGTAGGGTGATTGCATACGTGTCGCGGCAGTTGAAGGTTCACGAGAAGAGTTACCCTATTCATGACTTAGAGTTGCCAGTCCTTGTTTATGCATTGAAGATTTGAAGGCATTACCTCTACGGCGTGTCATGTGAGGTGTTCACAGATGGTCGGAGTCTTCAATATTTGTTCAAGCAAAAAGATCTCAATTTGAGGCAGCAAAGGTGGTTGGAGTTGTTAAAAGACTATGACATCACCATTTTGTATCATCCAGGGAAGGCCAATGTGGTGGCTGATGCCTTAAGTTGAAAGGCCGTGAGTATGGGTAGCATTGCGTATATTCTAAGTGGTGAGAGGCTGCTAGCAGTAGATGTTCAGGCTTTGTCCAACTAGTTCGAGGTTAGATGTTTCGGAGCCTAGTAGGATTCTTGCGTGCACGCTTTCTCGATCTTCTTTGTATGAGCGCATCAGAGAGCATTAGTATGACGACTCCTATTTGGTTGTTCTAAAGGACACGGTGCGGCACGGTGATGCCAAGCAGGTTACTATTGGAGATGATGGGGTTTTGCGGATGCAGGATCGGATTTGTGTGCCCATTGTGGATGGGCTTCGTGAGTTGATTCTTGAAGAGGCCCACAGTTTGAGATATTCCATTCATTCGGGTGTCATCAAGATGTATCAGGATTTGAGGCAGCATTATTGGTGGAGAAGGATAGTGAAGGATCTAGTTGCATATGTAGCTCGGTGTTTGAACTGTCAGCATGTAAAGTACGAGCATCAGAGGCATAGTGGTTTGCTTCAAAGGCTTGAGATTCCATAATAGAAGTAGAAGCATATTACTATGGATTTTGTTGTTGGGCTCCCATGGACTTAGAAGAAATTTCACGCTGTATGGATGATTGTGGATAGGTTGGCCAATTCGGCGCATTTCATTCCAGTAGCAGTTACCTATTCTTCAGAGCGGTTGGCTAAGATCTATAACCGCGAGATCGTTCATCTTCACAGTGTGCCAGTGTCCATCATTTTTGATCAGGGTACACAGTTCACATCACACTTCTAAAGGGTCGTACAGTGTGAGTTAGGCACACAGGCTGAGTTGAGTACAGCATTCCACCCCCAGACGGACGGACAGTGCGAGCGCACCATTCAAATATTGGAGGATATGCTTCGCGCCTGTGTTATGGATTTTGGGGGTTCTTAGGATCAGTTCATGCCGCTTGCGGAGTTTGCCTACAGTAGAGCTATCAATCGAGTACTTAGATGGCTCCCTATGAGGCACTATATGGGAGGCGGTGTCGTTCGCCAATTGGTTCATTTGATCCCGGAGAGGCTCGGTTATTAGGTACCGATTTGGTTCAAGATGCCTTGGAAAAGATCAAGATAATTCAGGATTGACTTCGCACAACTCAGTCAAGGTAGAAGAGTTATGCCGATCGTATAGTTCGTAATGTTGCATTCATGGTTGGAGAGAGGGTTTTGCTCCAGATTTCACCCATGAAGGGTGTGAGAGGTTCGGAAAGAACAACAAGTTGAGCCCTAGGTATATCCGACCTTTTGAGATTCTTAAGAGAGTGGGTGAGTTAGCCTACAAGCTTGCATTTCTACCTAGTTTATCAGTAGTCCATCCGGTGTTCCATGTGTCTATGCTCCAAAAGTATCAAGGTGATCCATCCCATGTATTAGATTTCAGCTCAGTCCAATTGGACAAGGATTTGACTTATGAGGAGGAGTCGATGGCCATTCTAGCTCAGCAGGTCCAGAAGTTGAGGTCTAAGAGTTACCCTTCAAATCGGATGTAGTGGAGAGGTCAGTTGATCGAGGCAGCTATGTGGGAGTCCGAGTACAATATGCGGAGTAGATACCCACACCTTTTCACCAATCCAGGCACTTTTCTATGTCCATTCGAGGGCGAACATTTGTTTTGGAGGTGAGAATGTGATGACTCGATAGGTCATTTTGAGATTTAGCCTCTATTTCTATATTCTGAGACCTTGATTAGCTCCGTTTTAGCATTTCTCGATTTGCATGCGAAGTCCGTGTCTTATTCCCAAAAATCTTTATGTGAAAAATTGAAGAAAATGTGAATTATTGCCTTAAAAATGATTTGAGTTGACTATGGTCAACATTTTGTGTAAACGGACCCAGATTGGTATTTTGACGATCCCGGTGGCCTCGTATCATGATTTGGGACTTGGGCGTATGCCCGAAATTTAATTCGGAAGTCTCTAACTTGTTTTGACTCATTTTGCTGAAAACTAGCATTTTTGAAAGTTGGAAATTACAAAGTTTGACCGTAAGTTTACTTCTTAGCTAATGGGTTCGAATGTTGATGTTGAAATTAGAATAGTTCCGTAATGCTACTTGAAACTTGTCTAAAAATTTTGGTTCAATTCGGAATTTATTTGACATGATTCAGATGCCTAAATATGATTCTAGTGTTCTTGAGTTTCACTTTGAAAATTCATTCGTTTGGGGATTGATTCGTAGATTTAGATGTTATTTTCGTGATTTGATTGTGCGAGCAAGTTCGTATGATGACATTACACTTGAGTGCATGTTTGGTATGGAACGAGAGGGGCTCGGGTGAGTTTCGGATGCGTTTCAAATGAGTTTGGTTAAGGTTGGAATAGGTAGTGCACTTGTGTTGCTGGTGCTTTGCTGCAGATCTCGCATTTGCGAGGTCTGGCTCGCAATTGTGAGCCTCGCTTTTGCGAACAAGTGTTCGCATTTGCGAGCACGGGCTAGATTGGGTAGCTTCGCATTTGCAAGGATTATGTTCGTATTTGCGAACTGTCAGTGATCGCAATTGCAATCTCAGAGTTGCATTTGCGACTCAGTATGTCCTAGAGTTGTCTTCGCATTTGTTAAAAAATAGTCCGCATTTGTGAAGGTTGGGAGTTTGCATTTGCGAGCCAAATTTCGCATTTGCGACTTCTGTGGTTCTGATAAAGTTCGCATTTGCGACCCTTGTCTCGCATTTGCGATGTTCGCAATTGCAAACAAGACATCGCAGTTGCGACATCTGCAGTTGGGTAAAAGAGGGGGAAAACGGGACTTAGCTGATTTCTCAACCCTAAACACCCTAAAGGCGATTTTCATAGAGACTTTTCTTTCCAAATTCATTGGTAAGAGACTTTAATCCATTTCTTTTCAGTTACCCATAACATTTGATGAGGTTTCAAAATCAAATCTAGAATTTTCATGGTAGAAATTAGGGATTTGGGTAGAATTGGGAATTTTTGTAAAATTGAGATTTAGACCTCGAATTGAGGTCGGATTTCGAGACAAATCACATAACCAGGCTCGGGGGTGAATGGGTAATCGGGTTTTGGTCCGAATCTCGATTTTGACCAAGCGGGCCCAGGGTTATCTTTTGTGGACTTTTTCAAAAATGATCTAAATTGAACCTCTTTCATTTGTGGGTAGTTCCTTATTTTGAACCATTTGGTCAATAATTTTCTAGATTTGGTTGGTTTGGAGGCTTGTTCAAAAGGTAAGGTCGTAGTTGCTTGATCGGTTGGGTTGCGGAGAGAGGTAAGTCTTGGGTCTAACCTTGACTTGAGGGAATTAGGAACCCTTGAACGACATGTTATGTGAATTAAGTGTGAAACGGCATATATGCGAGGTGACGAGTGTATATGCGCCGTTGTGTTACTTGCTTCCATGTTTTCGTTACTTCTTAGTATATCTTGTTACATGCCTTAATTGTTATATGCTTATCATACTTCCATGCCATAATTGTTACTTGTCATGTAGTTATCCTTGTATTTAATTGTCCATCCCTTCCATAATTCCATGCTTATTTGGTACTTGTCTCTATTTGCTTTTCTTGTGTATCTAAATTGTCCTATGTCTTGCTTGTCTTATAGTTTTGTAAAATTTATTGCCTTCTATAATGTAGATTCGCTTGTATGAGTTGTTAATTTGCAGTTATCGAACAGTTGGTAAAGTTGAGACATTCGAGTTATTTGAGATTCCTTGAGTATTATGTGATTCTTCATTGTCTGGTACATTTACTCTCTTGATGTAGAACTTCTTATAAATTTTGGTTGTTGAATTTCTATTGTTGAATAAATTATTTGGGGAGCGGATTGCATGCCGCAACAGAAATTGAAAAGTAATGAATTGAAAAGGCGGAATATGGACAGATTATGATAATAACAGATTACGATATGGAGATCGGGTTGTGCGCTGCAACGGATTGTGCAAGTTGTATTTGTTTGTGACTGTTGGATTTTCCTCGGTATTTGAGATGAGTTTGTAAGACTTGTTATTCTAGGCTCTCTGGTAGTTGAATTTTGAGTTTGTTGTTATGAGTTAACTACTTTATTTCTATTATTATTATTATTGCGTATAGGTTATTGTTAGTGACCCGCCTTAGTCTCGGCACTACTTCGTTGAAGTTAGGCTCGACACTTACAGTCTACATGTGGTCGGTTGTACTCATACTACACTCTGCACTTCTTGTGCAAATACCGGAGTTTGTCCCAGCTGCGCTGAGTGAGGTTTGCTTGGATCTAGGTAGCAGTGGAGATTTGAGGTATAGATGCATGACGTCTGCAACCCTGAAGTCCCCGTTTACATCATTTTAGCTGTTTATTTGATTCAGACAGTTATGTTTTATTCAGACCATTATCTGTAGTACTCTAGATGCTCATGAATTCGTGACACCAGATCTGGGATTGTATTTGGATTTTATCGTTTATTAGTTTATCACCTTATTTCAGACTATTCAGTTTTATTCTTGTCATTAAATGCGGAATTGTTAAAAATGTTTAATAGATATAGCTAACGTTGGCTTGCCTAGCAAGTAAAATGTTAGATGCCATCACGGTCCCAAGGGTAGGAAATTCCGGGTCGTGACAGTAGTCCTCTGTTGTAATCAATTACGAATCATATACTAATCAAGTGGTAATCTTATACTAATCAATTAGTAATCTTATACTAAAAGTATGATCACATAATAATCAATTAGAACATGATAAATTAAACAAATAAAATATTTTAGGTTTCTTTGACTGATTAAAAATATAAAGAGTTATCAGTATAAATGAGATTCTACTGAATTTTTGTTGTTAAATCAAAAAAATTTAATGTATAAATTGTTACGAATGAATAAAAGATAAATAATACTTCACATCCAAATAATCAAAAAAAATAGTTCAATATATCCCGAGAAGTTAAACAAATTAAATATGTAGTGTTCTTGGATGACGAATAAAAATATAAATAGTTGTCAGTACAAATGAGACTGTGCCGAATTTTTGTCGTAAAATCTAAAAAATATATATATAAATTGTGATGAATTAACTACACGATAAAGAATAATTCATATCAAAATAATTAATAAATATATTTCAAAGTATCTCGTTAAGTCAAGCAAATTTAATATTTAGTGTTCTTTGACTAACGAATAAAAACATAAAAAGTTGTCGGTACAAATGAGACTCTGCCAAATTTTTATCGTAAAATCTAAAAAGCTAATGTATAAACCGTTATGAATTAAATAAAAAAGGATAAATAAATATTTCATATCAAAAAATTAACAAAAACATTTCAAATAAATAATTTATAATACTTCGTATGAAATTAATCAATAAAATATTTTAAGATATCTCGAGAGGTTAAACGAGTAAAGAGAACATAAGTTGAATTAACATTATTCAATGTACAGACATTATTATGGAGCGCCTGACTGCTCATCCTGGACCCGCGTCATGTGAGCTACTTACGCTCCAGGCGGGCCATAGGTCATCATATATATGGAATGGAGTTGCTTAGCTAGAACTTCCACCCGTGACGCATAGATGATTTTTCGGAGTTTATTATAGATCACCCGCTACATCAACTGACTGTCGCGTGCCTCACTCGAACTGGTCTTTACCTAGTCATCAAGGTCGGCCGTTTGCGGTTTGATTGGACATTGACCACGGCTCTGATCGAGCACTGAAGGCCAGAGACGCACACATTACATTTTCCTACCGGCGAGGACACCTCACGCTACAGGACGTGGGGGTTTTATTTGGATTGCTAGTTGACGCTCTACTGTCCACTACCTGCCTGCAGTTAGGGAGTATAGGAGGCATGACTATTTGGAGATGTTGGAGAGCCTCAGTGGATTTCCGCCGGTTCAGGAGACTGCGATTAGTGGAGTTAGCCGATTAGAGTTATTACCTGTTAGGCAATACGTAGAGGTGCTACACGAGCAGATCACGGATGAGACACCAGTGGAGGGTATTGAGCGGCAATCTAGGTTGCTGACGTTGATGATATTTGGCAGCATTCTTTTTCCGAACACCTCGGGGAATCTTGTGAGCCTACATTTCTTGGCTCATCTTTACCAATGTACAATTGGGGTGGTGCCATTCTAGTGTACCTGTATAGGTAGCTATGCAGGGCGTCGATGGGTAGTATGAGGGATATTGCTAGATTTATTCCGCTTCTACAGGTGATAATATTATCAATTCTTTTCATGAATATCATATTATGTAGTAAAATACTCAGTTTTACGTCCACAATCAATATTAGGTTTGGGCTTGGGAGAGATTCTTGCAGATGCAGCCCCTTCAAGGCGGAGCCAAGATTTGAAGCTTATGGATTCGGGGTTCTAATCCTTTTAAGTTATTGGGTTCTAAATTAATAATTTTGTGCATATTCTTTAGAATTTTTAAGACAAATACATGAATTGGACCAAAGCGACTGGGTTCGGCCAAACCCGTATTCGATGGACTAGCTCCGCCCCTGAGCCCTCTCCTTGACAACTAGCTCCAGATGCACCACCTCTGTCGCTTCTACCCTGTTCTAGGAGGTGGGTAGATAGGATAGCCGCATCCACGACGTTGAGGCTCGACATACTCTTCCGCTCTATAGGAATATGCTGGATTTACTGGATGGTGATCAAGTAAATATTCGACTTAGTATGTTTGTTAATAAATGATTTGTCTTGCATTTGTTACTGTTTTTTGTGTTTAATAAATAGTTCGTATGGAGGCCATATAGCGACGAGCTCATTGCTAGTTATCCAGACTATTGCTCACAAGCTTGAGTTGTGTGGCTTTCTGAGGTCCCATTGATATGTCTCAATATAGTTAAGCATCACCCGAGGGGGAGAGTCCTACGATAGTTTGGCCAGCCACAACATATACCTGCTCAGCCCTGTTGGCATGCAACGCATTACCAGCAGGATGATTGCAGTAGAGTTGACCATGCATTTGGCAGATAGAGGACTAGGATCAAAGACATTTCACGTTTCCGCCAGACCCTCCACATGACGGTGTTGATGATGAGCACGAGTACACGTCTTGGTATTGCCGTGTTACTCTCACTCTGATAGGTAATTCTGATCATCGGGAGAATCATCAGTACGTTCCATACGCCAGGAGGCACAAGGCACTGGTATGTTATTTGATATACTTATATATAATGTTATATTTACTTATTTTCTTTAACTAATATGTTGCATTCTATGTAGGCTATTGGCTTACACAGTATTCACCATATGGGTCTGGAGATGAGCATCATTTAGGTGACGGAGCGCCACTATTTCGCCATTAGCGTTGTTAGGTTTCTGCGGTTGCTACTACCGCATTGGTGGCTGCATAAGCGGATGCACGGTTAGGTTTTGATATAGCGTATGTCCGCCTAAGGATTACCATCATGGCCAGGCACGCCCCCAGCATGTGGTAGACGTGCCAGGCAGGGCCAGAGAGGAAAGGTTGACCAGCGTGGTCGGGGTGGTCGGTGCAGACAAAGTGGCTAGCAACTGGTCTTTGAGGCACCCCTGGAGGATATTGGCTAGGGTTTTTCAGGTGACCATAGTGAGGCACACAATACTAGTGATGATACGCTTACATTCAGAGTGTTTCAACATGGACTTCACAACTTAGCTGTCACGACCCACAATCCCAACCCGGTCGTGATGGCGCCTCTCATGAAGACAAGGCCAGCCAATCCAAACTAACTTCATTTTAACAGTTAAAACAATACAAAAATAATATAAGTATGGTTTAATAACGGTAAATTGCAGAAAAATATAGTAAACCATCCCGACTATAACCCTCAGATCGAGGTGTCACGAAGTCATGAGCCACTAAGGAAATCCTAATAATAAAATAACTATTACAATATCTTTGGAGCAATTGTTTGAAGAAAGTGGAAACAACAAAATAAAAGAGATACGGGCTGCGAACGCCAACAGCTACCTCGTAATTTCTGAATCACCACCCTGACAATAGTAGTAGTCAGTACCTCGGGGTGGAACTGATAACGCCTGAATCTGCACACATGGTGCAGGGAGTAATGTGAGTACTTCCAACACAGTGAGTAATAAATATAAATAATGACTGAAAGTAAGAAACACATAAGACTTAAAGCAATCCACGATGGAATAGTAAAAACATGTAACATCTCAAATAGATAACGTGAAGTGAATGGAAACAACACCAACACAACCAAAAATGCAATGCAAGTCATTAATATCGTGGCGGACGTGCCACCCGTTCCCTGGGTACCCGGCGCTTACTGTGGGGGTTCAGTAGCGCAATATATCGTGACGGCATGTCACCCGATCCATGCATGTCACATCTCGTGGCGGCGTGCCACCCGATCCATTTAAATCATTTGAAAATATCATTTATGTTTCAAAACTGAGTTTATGAAATGAATCAATGCAGCAACAATACCCCTGAAGGGTTCACATAACCGGCGAGATGCCAAATAACACCCCTGAAGGGTGCACATAACCGGCGAGATGCCAAATACGATGTAATAAACAATGACAAATACGCCTGAAGGGTTCCATAACCGGCGAGATGCCAAAATTTGATTTAGTACAAAATGACAACTACGCCTGAAGGGTTCACATAACCGGCGCGAAGCCCAAATATGGCAAGTAGCCCAAATCACAATGATATCAATTAGATTTCGATCACATATGTAGTAAAATCATTAATCGGGATGGACCATGTCACAATCCCCAGAAGTAAACGACCCCATGCTCATCATCGAGCATGTGCCTCACCTCAACATAGCACTACGATGTGCAATCCGGGGTTTCGAACCCTCAGGACATCATTTACAAACATTACTCACCTTAAACCGGCTAAATCCTTAGCCCGCGATGCCTTTGCCCTTTGAATTGGCCTGCACGTGCGTCGAATCTATTCAAATTCAGAATAATTACGTCACATTATGCTATGGGGACAAAGCCCAAGCGAAAATAATCAAAATTACTACGAAATCCCGAAATTAGCAAAACCCGAGCCCCGGGCCCACGTCTCGAAATTCATAAATTATCACCTTAACGGGTTCCTTATCTCCTCACGAGTTCAACCATATAAAATTTGTCGAAATCCGACACCGGATCGACCTTCAACCCTCAAATCTAAGCTTTAGGGTTTCCACCATTTTCCCAACTCAAAATACCAGTAAAAATGCTAAAAACAACTATAATCTTAGGTAATTCCTTCAAAATCAAGTTAGGAACACTTACCCCGATGTTTCTCTTGGAAACCCTCCAAAAATTGCTTCAAGACTTGCTTAAATCTAAGCTCTCTAGCTCCAAGTATGTTTAAGATGACCAAAACTCTTCCTTTAAGAATTTGTCTATGAAAATCTCCTTTGGATATAGTTTTGAGGTTGATTTATGGTGATTATATGGTGTTTGGAAGTGTTCCTTTTCGTGGGTAACGAAAATGGGTCTTATAGAACAAGATGGGCATTGGGTTCTACTTAAAAAGTGTCAAAAATCGAGTTGAAACACTCTCTTCAGGTCAGAAATGCGATCCTGTTTGCCAAAAATGCGGACCGCATTTCACCTTTGCGGTTCGCATTTCTCGCCCCAGTTTCTGCCTCAAAATGCGACATTCTGGGCCAAAATGCGGTTCGCATGTCGATTCTGCGATCGCATAATCGACATGTCTGCAGAATTTTTCCCCGACACGAAAATAGGCATAACTTCCTCATACGATGACCGAATTGGACGATTCTTTTTGCTATGGCTCCGAAATTTTGATAAGGATCTAATTCTTCATTCAAAACTGAATTTGGACTTCATTTGCATAATATGATGCCTCTTATTCTTGAAGGTACGACATCGGCACCTTCTTGAAATGCCAAAGTTAAACTCCATCAACCATCCAAAATCCATTCGAGACCCTCGGGACTTCAACCAAAAACTCCAACATGTCCCATAACATTATTCAAACTTGTTCCAACCTTCGGAACGTTCAAATCAACATCATAACATCAAATTCGCATCGGATTCAAGCCTAAGGATCTCAAAATCTTCTAAATCGCTCTTTTGATCTAAACCCGACCAAACCACGTCCGAATGACCTGAAAATTTGCACACAAGTCATAAATCACATATCGAAGCTACAGCAACTTTCGGAATTCCATTCCGACCCTCGGATCAAAATCTCGCCTATCAAACGGAAATCGCCAAAATTCTAACTTCACCAATTCAAGCCTAATTCTACACGGAACCTCCAAAACTAATTCCGATCACTCTCCTAGTCATAAATCCTTTCCCGAAACTAGCCAAATCATCGGAATTCACATCCGAGCCTTCTAACTCATAAGTCAACATAGAGTTGACTTTTACAACTTAAGCCTCATTGAAAGAGACTAAGTGTCTCATTTCTTACTGATTTCACTCCGAATGCAACTTACTCAATTAAATTACCTAAGACATTGATAACAAGGCATAATGATACAGATATTGGGGAAGACGGAGTAGTAACCCGTGAGACGATTTACCGGGTCGTCACACGTATCACATGAATTTTAAGGATCTGATTCTGAAACTCATACAAGTGAACATCATAAACATCACAAACATGTTAAAACAATATAAATTTAGAGTGAGGCAATACTCCAAGGAAAGGTAATTCCTAAGCATCATACTCCTAATGGTATTAACTTCAGACAAATCATCAAGTTCTGATAGTATCAGCAAGGATCTTTATCAAGCATAGGGATTAAACTTGGTTTTAAAATTATCAAGAGAGCAGAGAGTAGGATAGTTCTGGACAGGATATAAAATCAGGAGCTAAGCAAGGGCATGTAGTATTCAATTTGCTACTTAAACATTTCAGGTCAGTAATGACCTTATGCAGACATAGGAATCCTTACATGTTTTGATAGTTGTATTGAGCAAAGTTATAGACAAGGGATAGACATTGTATCAGGATAGGTCTAACTCAAACTTAATTCTAAGTTAGTACATAGATACAAAGATGATCATGCTCCTTTTTACATGTTATTACTTAACTACGGCAGAGTAACTAGGTTCTTTAAAAGATAAAATACATGCCAGCTTTTCAAAGGTGCATGATGACCCTAAGGCTAAGAGATATGAGATATCAAATAAACATGCGGCTGAGGGTGTTGACTAATCAATAAAAAAATTAAGTTCAGTATAACCAATTATCAGCCTTTATAACAAAGAGAAAGGAACATAATCATGATCACATTATGAGGAAAGATGACATAGCTTTAATAGGTGTGTACAATAGGATTACCCGGGAGAAGAAAGGAGAGGTTTAGTTCAAACAAGAATAGGTTAACAGAAGCAACAAGAAATTAAGAATAATGAAAGACCATGGTAGCAACTCAGAAACAGTCTAGCAGACACAAGCAAGGGAAATGGCATATAAACTAACAACTTCCGATTCATTTTATCATAGTTATCAAAATATGAGTTTGATCCTCAAAAACTCACAAGCTACAGAGGTGCAACAGGCAGGGGTAAAGGTTATTGCATGCCAATAAGAGCTATGGGGTTCATGAGAACATGAACATATAATAACTTAAACATGTAGACTGTTGGAAACTCAGGAAATAAGATCAGCAAGAATCAAGTATATAGTTTAAACAACCATCATTTAAAGACTCATAGCAAAAAAACTAATCATAAGTAGTCATTAAACTAATAGAGCACAAGTATTAACATATTAAACACCATAAAACAACTGCAATATTCAGAACCCGACTTAGCATTCTTATAGTATTCAAATAAGACGAACAAAAAGAAGAATGAGAGATATGCTGACCTTTTGAGAGCAGCAGAACGAACGAGAGCTCTTTCAGTTGCTTAAAATCCCAAAAACCCAAAATTTAGGCCAGCGATAGTACTCAGCAAAAGAAAAGAAAAACAATAAAAATTTGAAGTTATTGAACTCTGAACTTCATAGATAATATCAGTATCAGGTGAATAATATTCGTACGTGCGTTAGGTGTTTTTTCTTCAGTGCTAGGCGGTGGTTGATAAGAACATTAAAGACTTCTATTTATAGCACCATTTAAGGCTCTAGGGTTTGAAAGGAGTCATATCGTATAGTGGAAGGCAAAGATTACAAGGTGATATGAGTATGATTGAGCGAAATTGAAAGAGAACAGAGGGAAAAAGATTTTTACCTGAGAGGGGAGATTGAATCGTTGAAGGCACAGGACCATCGGTTTAAACTCTATTGTCCAGAGGTCACTAAGTTTGACCTCAAGTTATCAAATTCTCATGATGAACTCTGAGAAAAAACTCCATGCATGCTCCGATTTGACAAAGCATGAAGGAAAATTAGAGATTTGATATTGCGTTTTTGAGTCTAGGGTTTCAGGATTCAGAGGTTTGAATCTTGTGATTGAAAAAAAGAATTTGTTGCAGGATTCACGAACATCAGGAGGCAAGAGGTGATTTCTGGCTTCGATTTGAAAGATCATAACAAAACACATGTGATTTGAGCATTAATCTTTGAGTCTAGGGTTAAGCTTTTGGGGATTTTGAATTTGTGTGATGAAATGGGAATGAAATCAGTGAGATTCGCGGATTCAGAAGGAAAGGAGATGAAATCTCTAATTGATTTATGATCCTGCACTAATATGTGCAAGGTTTGGTGACTGATTGGGTTTGTGAGGGTGAAAGAAAAGAGAAGGGAAAGGGAAATAGAGGCGGCGAGATAAGAGGGAAATGATTTAGGGTTTTTGGTAGTTGTGGATCGATATTTAAGGTTAAGGGTGTGAGATGGAATATGGGCCGTCTGATCATTTGATCAACGGCCCAGATAAATCACGGCTTTTTGATTTTTAGGGTGGAATTTTGGTGTCCATTGGATTCCTTTAATCCAATGGTTAGAATGGAATGATTTGAGTGTTTATCAATTAAAGAGAAATTGAGCGAAAATTATGGGCTGTTGATAAAAAATGAACGGCCCAGATGACTTTGTATTTGTCCTGTGAGTGAGAGAGGCGAATGACGTGGCGCACTCTCATTGGCCGAGAGAGGGTGTCAGGGATCACCAAGGTGGCAA
The DNA here is from genome assembly GCA_002018475.1 of Nicotiana obtusifolia. Taxonomy (NCBI): domain Eukaryota; kingdom Viridiplantae; phylum Streptophyta; class Magnoliopsida; order Solanales; family Solanaceae; genus Nicotiana; species Nicotiana obtusifolia. Next base: position 75,243 of record MCJB01009556.1, on the reverse strand, counting down.
ATGAAATGGGTGTTTGGACTGGGTTATTTCGGATTGGGCCTTGTCATTGGGCTAGAAATTATTTAACTAGTGGCCACTTTGGAATTAGTAAAGAAATTGCAATCGAAGCCTTTTAATCTCTTACCCTTTTGAAATTAATTTAAACAAACTTAATTATGTTCAATAAAATGTAGTAGAAATTATAATTGTTAAATACTACTGATTATTGTAATTAATTGATTATTTGTAAAAATACTTCACTAGGACATTAATCTTAATTTATTGAAATAGTAAACTAATTAACTATATTAAAGAGTAATTTATTAAATTAATTATAGAACTTACACATAGAAATTATTTTAATAATCCTAAAATAGTAAATACATTTGTAATTACATCATATTAATACCAAATGATTAATTTTGAAACTAACACTGAATTAATTTGTGGAAAAAGGTATTTATATATAGAAATTATTTTGAAATCATTCACTGTAAATTATTAAGTATACATAAATTAATTTTAAAATGTAGGGTCAAAATTGACCGTCAACAATGCCCATCACCTAAAATGTGTGTCACCTCAACATCGACCACAAACACATAATTCAGGGATTCATAACATTTCCTCGCGAATCGGCCTTACCTCAAACTGTGCGAATCGGACTCTAAATACCTCCAATCTTGCCATAAAAAATTCGAGATAATCAACTCAAGCAATTGGAATCAATTCCATATGAAAATGCTGCGTTCTTAATCAAAGGTCAAAATGCCAACTTAAAAGACAACCCCTTGGCCCATGTCTTGGAATTCGATGAATGTTACAAAATCAAAACACCTATTCAACCGCGAGTCCAACCATACCAAAATTATTCAAATCCGACACCAAAATCCTGGTCAAATCCCCAAAATTCGGCCTAAGAAGTTTCCTCCATTTCCCCAAACTTTTCAACCCAAATCACTAATTAAATGATGAAATCAAAGATATATTCATGTAATTTAACCAAAACCAAGTAAGAATCACTTGCCCCAATCACTCCCTTTAAAATCACTCCAATAATCACCTCAAATCGAGATACCAAAATCAAATCATGAAATAAACTCAAATCCTTGTTTTTGAGATTTAATATTCTGCCTAGAAGTCCTTAATCGCGATCGCGGAAAGTGCCTCACGATCTCGAAGCCCAATCTAAGCTGCCCAAAAATTAAACCTACGCGAACGCGATGATCTCCAAGCAAACCCGAAGCACTGCCTCCTTAGGCCTACGTGATTGCGTCCCTCTTCATCCGATCATGAAGAACAAAAGGCATTAACTCATCTCCTGCCTCATTTCCTCTTCGCGAACACGGCTGTAACGACCCGATGTGTCGTAGAAACACCTGTGATACTAATTGTTTGGACTTGGCTTGTTTTATGTCCAAATCGCTCTTTATAATTATGTAATTTTAACACTCTTGCGAGGTATGAGGTATAAGAATCTAATAATTAAGAAAGAGTTCAAAAAGGTAAGAAATGCAGGATATGCGGTCGCATTTCAGACATGCTGACCGCATATCTTACATGGGCATCGCATACTTGGACAGATTTTTGGGCAAAGGTTCATGTCAGAAATGTTGTTTGAATTGCGGATCGCATTTCAGGAATACAGACCGCAAATCACGCCGCCTACGTCGCAGAGTGGAACAGAGAATTGGACAAGTTTTATGTCGAAAGTGCGGTGAGAAATGCGGACCACATTTCTAAAATGCGGACCGCAAATCCCATGGTGATATCGCAGAATGACGCAGAGTTTTGGGCCAACTGCCATGCCAGAAATGCGGTCCAAATGCAGACCGCATGTTGAGTTTGCGACTAGAATGCGATCGCATTCTGGACACCTGAAATTTTATTTTTGTTCCGAATTTCGACCCTCTATAAATAGGAACTAGGAACCCTAACATGCAAAAACCCCTTTATTTCGTCATTCACCTCAGAAAAACTCACTAAAACACTCTCAAACCCCAGCAAAACAACCTCTAAATCACCTTGAAAACAAACCCCAACATCTAATACAGGAAACCCCACCCTCTAACACCAAAGACCCAGCCCACAATTGCTGCAAATCGTACCAAGATTTCAGCTGAATTACGACACCCTACCAAGTTGCAGCTCGTTAGCCTCGATTGTGTCTACCTAAAGTTCGTGAGTACCCATAAAAGGTTGGGCTTGAGGAATTGTTGGAAGTCTAGGAAGTTGTTGTAGAGCGAGGTAAGTGTTTGTTCTAACCTTGGCTTGAGGGATTAGAAATCGTGTCTTGTTTGTTAAATTGCTCCTTGTTGAGAACAACATATAGGCATGGTGACGAGTGTCTATATGTTGGTGTCACGCATGAGCGTGGGTCGTATATGGTTAATCGTTGTGTGACTATTGTTTCAAATTGTTGAATATATTCCTTGGATTGTTACGATGTGTTGCATGTGGGAGCGGGTGGCACGCCTGCCACAAGATGTTGTGAATTGAGGGCGGGTGGTACACCTACCACAAAGTTTCTTCTATTCAGCATAAAGTTGATGGTCAACTAGATTAGTTGAGTAAGAATTGTTAGGAGTCGAAGAGGTCCAATGTCAAAATTGTGGGTAGTGTTTTAAGAGTCCTTTAGGAGTTTAAAGGGTCCAGTGTCACGTTAGTAAAATCGTGTCTAGAGTCAACGAAATGATAATTGGGTTGGGAGGTTAGTTGTAGGATATTGACTGTAATTGAGTACTGACATTGATTAAACTAAATAGAAGTCAAGTTTGGTTTGGTTATAGCTGAATTTCCCCCTGGCCAGGATCATTGTGTTGCTGTTATTTGTTCCCTTGCTGGGAAGTTGTTATGTTGAATTGATCCCTTGCCGAGACTTCTTGTGATTGTTGTGATGATAAAGTGGGAGCGGGTGGCACGCCTGCCACGAGATATTATGTAAGTGGGAGCGGGTGGCACGCCTGCCACGAGATATTATGAAAGCGGGAGTGGGTGGTACGCCTACCATAGCATAAATTGTAAGTGGGAGCGGGTGGCACGCCTGCCACGAGATAATATGAAAGCGGGAGCGGGTGGTACGCCTACCATAGTATATATTGTAAGTGGGAGCGGGTGGCACGCGTGCCACAAGAGGTTACCGTGAGTGGGAATGGGTTGCACGCCTGCAACAAGAGGTTACTGGAGGAAAAAGGGTGGATTGTATTTCATTCCGTTTGTGTTAAAAGCTAAATTGCAATTTTCCTTCTTACTCTTTGATGATTCCTTTTGTTTCATTTGTCTGCCGTTCCGATGTATGCTTTCTTTTCCATGTTTAAGTTGTTTATGTATTTTACCTTCTGCTGTAGATACATATATGCTTAAAAATTGCACAGGTTTATCTGGAGTCTGGTCCTAGCCTCGTCACTACCTCGCCGGGGTTAGGCCAGGCACTTACCAGCGCATGGGGTCTGTTGTGCTGATACTACACGCTGCACTCTTTTGTGCATGTCTCAGTGCTGCAGGCTACGAACAGTAGGATGCTTCCAGCCTCTGACTTTCGGGCGACCCAAGGTAGTTCTGCAGACGTCCGCGGACCTTGGAGTCCCCTGCCCATTTCTTGTATCTGTTTCTCCTATGTAATCCAGAAACAACATTTTGTTATATTCTTCAGACCCTATTTGTAGTACTCTTAAATAGTCTGTGAAACTGTGACACCAGATCTTAGGTAGACCGTTGTGGATAGTTTATTGGCGATAGTTGTGTAAAGTATTAACTTTGTGTTTATTTCGCTTGTTGAATTACTGCTTTTCAGCTGATGCACTTGTGATGTAATGAAATTCATAAATAGAAACGTGGTAATTAGTCCGATTGACTGATTTGCCTAGCTTTCACTAGTAGGCGCCATCACGATGCCGAGGGTGGGAAATCCGGGTCGTGACAGGTTGGTATCAGAGCCCTAGGTTTACATAGGCCTCACAGTTCACAGACAAACTCGGTAGAGCCTGAGGGATCGGTACGGAGACGTCTGTATTTATCCCCAGAGGCTACAGAGTTAGGAAAAAATATCACATTTGTTCATTATTGTCGGGCGGTTTGCTTCTCAAATGCTAATTGGATTCCTACTCTGTTCCTTCGTAGATGGCGAGAACACGCGCTTCCTCATCTACCGTTCCGCGGCCCGAGCCCCTAGCAACAGCTGCCACGCGGGGCAGAGGGCTAGGCTGGGGTCGTGCTAGGGGTCGAGGCAGGGGCAGGACTCAGCCTCCTGCAGCACCAGTGGCGGAACCCCAGATTGATCTTGACGAGGAGGTTCCGACCCCAGCAGCTCCGGCGGGCCCCACTTAGGTCCCCGAGGGGTTTATTGCCACCCCAGTTCTTCAGGACGCTTTGGTCCGGTTGGTGGGCGTCATGGAGAATGTCACCCGAGCAGGCTCACTTCCGGCAGCACCAGCCACTCCCCGGACTGGAGAAGGGGTTCAGATTACTGCTACCCGTACTCCGGAGCAAGTAGCCCCCCAGGCTCAGGTTCCAGCGGTTCTGCTAGCAGTGATAGTCCAGCCGGGAGCAGTACCACAAGCCGGCAATGGGACGGCCATGTCCGCCGATGCTTTGTGGAGACTGGATAGGTTCACCAAGCTCTTCACCACTACCTTCAGCGGTGTTTCTTCGAAGGATCCCCAGGACTTCCTATACAGCTGCCACGAGGTCCTCAGGAACGTGGGTATTGTTGAGACCAACGGGATAGACTTTGCGGCATTTCTCTTGCCTGGACCCGCCAAGACTTGGTGGAGGGATCATTGCTTGACTAGGCAAGTCGGATAAGAGACCCCGTTATTCAGGCAGATTCATTAGTGCTTTGTCTGGAAGCAGAGATTCATATGGTAGAGGCCATCCTCCTAGGCCCTTTCAGTCAGCTCTCCAGGTTTCTCACAATGCTTTAGGTAACCGCGGATCTCAGATGCATTATTCCGATCAGCAGTCTATCAGTGCACAACCGCTACAGAGTTTCCAGAGTCGGCAGCCTAAGGCTTGTTACATGTGTGGCGACACAAGGCACATTGCTAGGTATTGCCATCGTGCTTTAAGCAATTCGCCACACCAGGATTCCCGTGTTATGACACAGGCACCAGATGTTCCGCAGCCCGCCCAGCTAGCTAGGGGTAGGGGTAGAGGTGCTGGAGGTAGAGGTAGAGGTGTTGGAGGTGGAACTCAGGTCGGCAGAGGTGGGGGCCAGCCAGTAGCGGGCCGTCCTATAGATGTGACTCAGTGTGGTGGGGCTCAGCTCCGATGATATGCTTTTCCGGCTCGGCCCGAGGCAGAGGCTTCAGATGTAGTGATTACAGGTACGGTTCTAGTCTCCGATAACGACGCTTCGGCATTATTTGATCCAGGATCCACCTACTCGTATGTCTCCTCTTATTTTGCACTGTATCTGGCCATGCCTAGTGATTCATTGTGTGTTCCTGTTTATGTGTCTACTCCAGTGAGTGATTTCATTGTGGTTGATCGAGTCCATCGTTCCTGTGCTGTAGTGATTGGGCGTCTTGAGACCCACGTAGACTTATTGCTTTTGGACATAGTTGATTTTGATGTCATATTGGGGATGGACTGGTTATCACCTTACCACGCCATCTTGGACTGCCATGCCAAGACTGTGACCTTAGATTTACTGGGTATTCCCAGTTTGGAGTGGAAAGGGACTCCTGGTCATTCCACCCGTAGCATTATCTCCTATATGAAGGCTCGACGTATGGTCGAGAAGGGGTGCTTGGCTTATCTGGCTCACGTTCGTGATTCCAGTGTGGAGGTCCTCTCTCTTGAGTCTGTGCCCGTGGTTCATGAGTTTCCCGAGGATTTCCCATCCGACCTGCCGGGGATGCCACCCGACAGGGATATTGACTTTTGCATTGATGTGGCTCAGGTCACTCAACCCATTTCTATTCCACCGTATCGCATGGCCCCGCTAGAGTTAAAAGAATTAAAGGAGCAGTTGCAAGACTTGCTCGAGAAGGGTTTCATTAGACCCAGTGTTTCACCTTGGGGTGTGCCCATGTTGTTTGTTAAAAAGAAGGACGGGTCAATGAGAATGTGCATCGATTACCGAAAGTTGAACAAGGTTACAATCAAAAATAAGTACCCATTGCCGGGGATCGATGATTTGTTTGATCAGCTCCAGGGTGCCAGGGTGTTTTCAAAGATTGATTTGAGGTCTGGTTACCATCAATTGAAGATTAGGGCATCCGATGTCCCTAAGAAAGCTTTCCGCACTCGGTACGGGCATTATGAATTCCTCGTGATGTCCTTCGGGTTGACAAATGCCCCAGCAGCTTTTATGGACTTGATGAACCGAGTGTTCGTTCGTGATAGTTTTCATTCGTGATAGATTAGGGATTCGTTCGTGATAGTTTTCATCGACGACATCCTGGTATATTCCCGCAGCCAGGAGGAGCATGCACAGCACCTCAGAGTGGTTCTTCAGACTCTGAGGGATAGTCGGTTGTATGCTAAGTTTTCAAAGTGTGAATTCTGGTTGAGTTCGGTGACATTTCTGGGACACATTGTATCTACAGAGGGTATTCAGGCTGATCCGAAAAAGATCAAGGCAGTCAAGAACTGGCCCAGGCCGGCGTCATTTACAAAGATCCAGAGTTTCTTAGGAATGGCAGGCTACTATCGTCGGTTTGTGGAGGGGTTTTCATCTATTGCAGCCCCAACGACCAAGTTGACCCAGAAAGGTGCCCAGTTCAGGTGGTCGGATGAGTGTGAGGCGAGCTTTCAGAAGCTCAAGACAGCTCTGACCACAGCACCAGTGTTAGTCTTACCCACAGGCTCAGGGCCTTACACAATTTATTGTGATGCTCCTCGTATTGATCTTGGTGCAGTGTTAATGTAAGAAGGCAAGGTCATTGCCTATGCTTCGAGATAGTTGAAGGTTCGTGAGAAAAACTATCCGGTGCATGATTTAGAATTGGCGGCCATAATTCACGCCTTGAAGATTTGGAGGCACTACTTATATGGCGTGCCGTGTGAGGTGTTCACGGACCATAAGAGCCTTTAGTACCTGTTCAAGCAAAAGGAGTTTAATTTGAGGCAGAGGAGGTGGTCAGAGATGTTAAAGGACTATGATGTCACTATCTTATATCACCCGGGAAAGGCCAACGTGGTGGCTGATGCCTTGAGTAGAAAGTCGGCCAGTGTGGGCTGTCTTGCCTATATTCCTGTCAATGAAAGACCACTTACTTTGGACATTCAGACTTTGGCCAATCGATTTGTGAGATTGGACATTTCTGAGCCGAATCGGGTATTAGCTTACACGGTCGCTCATTCTTCATTATTGGAACGAATATGTGATCTACAGTTTGATGATCCTCATTTATGTGCCCTTAGGGACACGATGCAATGCGGAGGTGCCAAGCAGGTCACCTTAGGTGATGATGGAATTTTGAGATTACAGGGTCGAGTTTGTGTGCCCAATGTAGAGGGACTTCGGGAATCGATTCTGGAGGAGGCCCATAGCTCCAACTGTTCTATTCATCCGGGCGCCGCAAGGATGTATCAGGATTTGCGACAACATTATTGGTGGCGTAGGATGAAGAAGGATATAGTTGCATATGTGGCTCGGTGTTTGAACTGCCAGCAGGTTAAGTGCGAACATCAGCGACCTGCTGGACTATCCCAGAGAATTGAACTCCCCGAGTGGAAATGGGAACGGATCACTATGGATTTCGTTGTTGGACTTCCGTAGACCCGGAAAAAGTTCGACGCAATTTGGGTCATTGTTGACAGGTTGACCAAGTCAGCACATTTCATCCCTGTGGCAGTCTCCTATTCATCTGAGAGGTTAGCTGAGATTTATATTCGGGAGATTGTTCGCCTTCATGGTGTGCCAGTATCTATTATTTCGGACCGGGGTACGCAGTGTACTTCGCATTTCTGGAGGGCAGTCCAATGGGAGTTGGGCACCCAGGTTGAGTTAAGCACAGCGTTTCATCCTCAGACGGACAGTCCTAGTGGACTGTTCAGATATTGGAGGATATGCTCCGAGCTTGTGTTATTGACTTTGGAGGGTCGTGGGACCAGTTTTTGTCATAAGCAGAGTTCGCCTACAATAACAGCTACTAGTCGAGCATTCAGATGGCTCCTTAAGAAGCATTATATGGTAGGCGGTGTCGAACTCCGGTTGGGTGGTTTGAGCCGGGAGAGGCTCGGTTGTTAGGAACAAATCTGGTTCAGGAGGCCTTAAGCAAGGTCAAAATCATTCAGGAAAGGCTTCGTACAGCTCGATCCAGGCAAAAGAGCTATGCGGATCGTAAGGCACGGGATGTGTCTTTCATGGTTGGTGAACGGGTATTACTACGGGTACCTCCTATGAAAGGCGTGATGATATTTGGGAAGAGGGACAAGCTTAGCCCTAGGTTCATTGGTCCATTCAAAATTCTAGGTCGAGTGGGGGAGGTGGCTTATAGACTTGCATTGCCGCCAAGCTTATCGGCCGTACATCCGATTTTTCATGTGTCCATGCTCCGAAAATATCACGGCGATCCAACTCACGTGCTAGATTTCAGCACCGTTAAGCTGGACAAATATTTGTCCTATGAGGAGGAACCGGTGGCTATCCTAGACCGGCAAGTCCGTCAGCTGAGGTTGAAGAGTTTTCCTTCTGTTCGTGTTCAGTAGAGGGGTCAGCCACCCGAGGCATCGACCTGGGAGTCCGAGCCCGATATGCAGAGCCGTTATCCACATCTTTTCCCCGACTCAGGTACTTCTTTATCCTGCCCGTTCGAGGACGAACGGTTGTCTTAGAGGGGGAGAATGTAACGACCCGATGTGTCGTAGAAACACCTATGATACTAATTGTTTGGACTTGGCTTGTTTTAAGTGCAAATCCCTCTTTATAATTATGCAATTTTAACATTCTTTCGAGGTATGAGGTATAAGAATATAATAATTAAGAAAGAGTTCAAAAAGGTAAGAAATGCAGGATATGCAGTCGCATTTCAGACATGCGGACCGCATATCTTACATGGGCGTCGCATACTTGGACAGATTTCTGGGTAAAAGTTCATGTCAGAAATGCTGTCTGAATTGCAGACTGCATTTCAGAAATGCGGACCGCAAATCATGCCGCCTACGTCGCAGAGTGGAACAGAGAACTAGATAAGTTTTATGTCGGAAATGCGGTTAGAAATGCGGACCGCAAATCCCACAGTGAGATTGCAGAATGAGGCAGAGTTTTGGGCCAACTGCCATGCCAGAAATGCGGTCAAAATGTGGACCGCATGTTGAATTTGCGACCAGAATGCGATCGCATTCTGGACACCTGAAATTTTATTTTTGTCCCGAATTTCGACCCACTATAAATAGGAACTAGGAAAACTCACTAAAACACTCTCAAACCCCAGCAAAACAACCTCCAAATCACCTTGAAAATAAACCCCAACATCTATTACAGGAAACCCCACCCTCTAACACCAAAGACCCAGCCCACAATTGCTGCAAATCGTACCAAGATATAAGCTGAGTTAAGGCACCCTACCAAGTTGCAGCTCGTTAGCCTCGATTGTGTCTACCTAAAGTTCGTGAGTACCCATAAAAGGTTGGGCTTGAGAAATTGTTGGAAGTCTAGGAAGTTGTTGCAGAACGAGGTAAGTGTTTGTTCTAACCTTAGCTTGAGGGATTAGAAATCGTGTATTGTTTGTTATATTGCTCCTTATTGAGAACAACATATAGGCATGGTGACGAGTGTCTATATGTTGGTGTCACGCATGACCGTGGGTCGTATATGGTTAATCGTTGTGTGACTATTGTTTCAAATTATTGAATATTTTCCTTGGATTGTTATGATGTGTTGCATGTGGGAGCGGGTGGCACGCCTGCCACAAGATGTTGTGAATTAAGGGCGGGTGGTACGCCTACCACAAAGTTTCTTCTATTCGGCACAAAGATGATGGTCAACTAGATTAGTTGAGTAAGAATTGTTAGGAGTCGAAGAGGTCCAGTGTCAAAATTGTGGGTAGTGTTTTAGAAGTCCTTTAGGAGTTTAAAGGGTCCAGTGTAACATTAATAAAGTGGTGTCAAGAGTCAACGAAATGATAATTGGTTTGGGAGGTTAGTTGTAGGATATTGACAGTAATTGAGTACTGACATTGATTAAGCTAAATAGTAGTCGAGTTTGGTTTGGTTATAGCTGAATTTCCCCCTGGCCAGGATCATTGTGTTGCTGTTATTTGTTCCCTTGCTGGGAAGTTGTTATGTTGATTTGATCCCTTGCGGTAACTTCTTGTGATTGTTGTGATGATGAAAGTGGGAGCGGGTGGCACGCCTGCCACGAGAAATTATGTAAGTGGGAGCGGGTGGCACGCCTGCTACGAGATATTATGAAAGTAGGAGCGGGTGGCACGCCTCCCAAGAGATATTATGTAAGTGGGAGCGGGTGGCACGCGTGCCACGAGATATTATAAATCGGGAGCGGGTGGTACGCCTACCATAGTATAAATTGTAAGTGGGAGCGGGTGGCACGCCTGCCACGAGATATTATGAAAGTGGGAGCGGGTGGTACGCCTACCATAGTATATATTGTAAGTGGGAGTGGGTGGCACGCCTGCCACAAGA
>MCJB01009556.1:38864-64651 GCA_002018475.1 Nicotiana obtusifolia | reverse complement strand
GAAATGATAATTGGGTTGGGAGGTTAGTAGTAGGATTTTGACTGTAATTGAGTACTAACATTGATTGAGCTAAATAGGAGTCAAGTTTGGTTTGGTTATAGCTGAATTTCCCCCTGGCCAGGATGATTAATTGTTGTTGTTAGTTCCCTTGCTGGGAAGTTGTTATGTTGATTTGTTCCCTTGCCTGGATTTCTTGTGATTGTTGTGATGATTAAAGTGGAAGCGGGTGGCATGCCTGCCACGAGATATTATGAAAGTGGGAGCGGGTGGCATTCCTGCCACGAGATACTATGGAAGTGGGAGCGGGTGGTACGCCTACCACAATATATATGTTGTAAGTGGGAGCGGGTGGCACGCCTGCCACGAGATATTATGAAAGTGGGAGCGGGTGGTACGCCTACCATAGTATATATTGTAAGTGGGAGTGGGTGGCACGCCTGCCACAAGAGGTTACCGTAAGTGGGAACGGGTTGCACGCCTGCAACAAAAGGTTGCTGGAGGAAAAAGGGTGGATTGTATTTCATTTCGTTTGCGTTAAAAGCTGAATTGCAGTTTTCCTTCCTACTCTTTGATGATTCCTTTTGCTTCATTTGTCTGCCGTTCCGATGTATGCTTTCTTTTCCCTATTTAAGTTGTTTATGTATTTTATCTTCTGCTGTAGATACATATATGCTTAAAAATTTCACAGGTTTATCTGGAGTCTGGTCCTAGCCTCGTTACTACCTCGCCGGGGTTAGGCCAGGAACTTACCAGCACATGGGGTCGGTTGTGCTGATACTACACTCTGCACTCTTTTGTGCAGATCTCAGTGCCGCAGGCTACGAATAGTAGGAAGCTTCCAGCCTTTGACTTTCAAGCGACCCAAGGTAGTTCTGCAGACGTCTGCGGACCTTGGAGTCCCCTGCCCATTTCTTGTATCTGTTTCTCCTATGTAATCCAGAAACAACATTTTGTTATATTCTTCGAACCCTGTTTGTAGTACTCTTAAATAGTCTGTGAAACTATGACACCAGATCTTGGGTAGACCGTTATGGATAGTTTATTGGCGATAGTTGTGTAAAGTATTAACTTTGTGTTTATTTCGCTTGTTGAATTACTGCTTTTCAGCTGATGCATTTGTGATGTAATGAATTCGTAAATAGAAACGTGGTAATTAGTCCGATTGACTGGCTTGCCTAGCTTTCACTAGTAGGCTCCATCACGACGCCGAGGGTAGCAAATTCGGGTCGTGACAGCGACTTAGCCCACGTGTTCGCGATCCACTGTTTCACTAAGCAATGCGTTCGCACCCCTCAACTCGCGAACGCGTACAATAAAAATCACAGCTGCCCAAACAAGCCTTCATGATCACGGACCTATGCACGCGATCGCATAGAAGGAAACCATACCTGAACACAGGCAAACTTCAGCAATCTTCTAAGTCCCATTTCACTCTGTTAACCATCCAAAATCCACCAGAGGCTCTTGGGACCCCTACCAAAAATACGAACAAGTCCTAAAGCATCATACAAACTTATTCTCCCCAATTCAAGCCTAATGAATTTAGGAACTCCTAACTTCACCATTCAATGCTGAAACCTATCGAATCAAGTTCGATTTACCTCAAATTTTGCACACAAGTCATAAATGACACAACGGACCTATTCCAACTTTGGAAACAAAATTCCGAGCTCGGTAATTACAAAGTCAACTCTCGGTCAAACATTCTCAATTTCCAAAACTTCTAATTTTCCAACTTTCACCATTTCAAGTCAAAATCAACTACACACTCCTAAGTTCAAAATCACCCAACGGAGCTATAGGAACCATCAAAACTCCATTCCGGAGCCATTTATGTATAAGTCAACATCCGGTCAACATTTTCAATTTAAGCTTACAACCTTGAGACTAAGTGTCTCAACTGATTCCGAATCATCCCTATAACTGAACCAACTACCCCGACAGGTCATATAATGGCAAATGAGCATAAAATAAGCTGTAAATGGGGGAACAGGGCTACAACACTCAAAACGACCGGCTAGACCGTTACATCCTCCCCCTCTTAAAAAAACGTTCACCCTCAAACGAGTCTAGAAACATACTTGGATTATCAAATAGGTGTGGATATCTGCTGCACATCTCCGGCTCGGTCTCTCAAGCAGCCTCCTCAACTGGATGACCTCTCAACTGTACCTTCACTGAAGTTATGTTCTCTAAGACATTTTTAACTCCCACTTTATTAAAAACTAGTGTAGTTACAACTTACTTATTCATGAACTTGGTAAATTACGAATTACCAATCAAAATTTATGATAGATGCATTCTCACACACACACACACACATATACACAGACACACGCACACACACACACACACATATATATGTACATATGTATGTATGTATACTTGCAGTAGCAATTTGCTCTTTACCTTTTGTAATATCCTTTCTAGATATTTTCTGGACTTCTTTACTAATCTATCCAGTCTTTCATTAATAGAAACTATCTGTTCACCCATGATCTTAACAGTTCCATCAGAAGTTTGTTCGACTTCTGTGATTTTCACTATTAATGTTTTTTCGAGGAGCTATTGCCTCCCCAATGACACATTCTTTGGGAAAATCAATTTCATCACACTTAATAGGTCTTCTACTAGTAACCAGTCCTTGAATGGAGAATAAATATTAAAAAATTTCATCATCTGTGTTGTTATTACAACGCTGATCTTGATTCTGTTTGCAGGGTCCACATTCACATTCATCATCTGAGGGAAGGTATTTCTCCTCCTGTAGAGCCCTTAGGTCTTCATTAGTTGATGAATCTTCCCTATGACTATTCTCCAGTGAATTTTCCCGAGAAGAATTGAACAGAATCTTGTATAAAGTGTCTTTAATATTATCATCTAGATCAAGGTTCTTAATCTTATCCTTGACCTTATAATTTCTAGCATAATGGCCTATTCTGCCACATTTTTAGCATGCATTAGGCGTATTGGATTTTATAAAATGCTTTCTATGCTTATAAGCCTTTGTTCTCTTATCCTTTTTCTCATATCTCTTATAAGAAGATCCTCTTTTCTTCTTTCTATACCTATAAGGTTCGTTTTGGTCATTCTTATGTCTATGAGACTTTTTATGGTGAATTGTTCAAAGATGGCCCTTTTTCAGAGTATAAGATTCTTAGGTCATAATGTTCAGAATGGAAGAATAATTCGGATCCAAAGGAGCATTGAATTTGGATCCAAATTCCCAGATGTCATTACCAATAAGACTCAGCTCCAATAGTTTCTAGGAAGCCTTAATTATATTTCTCCTTTCATAAAGGACCTAGATAAGGATACTTCAATTCTTTTATGAAAGATTGACGAAAAATCCGAGAGCCTGGACTAATAATCTGTGCAACCCGGCCAGTCGTCTCGTGCGTTACTGCTCCGTCTTCCCCATTTTCTGTCTCATTATGTTTCGTTTTCTGTGTTTTACGTAACCAAGTTGAGTAGTTTCGTTCGGATTGGGTTTGGTAAGAAATGAGACACTTAGTCTCTTTTTAGAAGGTTAAAGTTGAAAAAGTCAACCGGATGTTGACTTATGAGTTAGAGAGCTTGGATGTGAGTTCCGATGGTGCGGTTAGCTTTGGGAGGTGATTTATGGCTTAGGAGTGTGATCGGAATTGGTTTTGGGAGGTCCGATCAAGAATTAGGCTTGAATTGGTGGAGTTAGTATTTTGGCGATTTCCGGTTGTTAGGCGAGATTTTGATCCGAGGGTCGGAATGGAATTTTGAGAGTTTCTATAGCTTCGTATGGTGATTTTGAACATAGGCATATGACCGGATTTGAAATTGGAAGTCCGTAGGACAATACAATGCATTTTGGCGAATGTTGGAAAACAGAAGATTTTTGGAAAAGTTTGACCGAGGAGTTGACTTTTTGATATCGGGGTCGGAATCCAGTTCTTAAAATCTTCATAGGTCCGTTATGTCATTTATGACTTGTGTGCAAAATGTGAGGTCAATCGGACTCGATTTGATAGGTTTCGGCATCGAATGTAGAAGTTGGAATTTGTTAGTTTCATTAGCCTTGAATTGGGGTATGATTCGTGTATTTAAAGTTTTTTTATGTGATTTAAGGCCTCGACTAAGTCCATAATATGTTTTAGGATTTGTTGGTATATCCGAACCGAGTCTCGAATGGCTCAGGTGATTTTTGGGTGGTTAAACGGACTATTTCATCGTTGGAAAGGAAATTTTGCATAAATGTCAGAAATGCTACCAAAATGCGGACAACATGTTGATTATGCTACGCCGAAATGCTATAGCAAAGTGTAACAGATTTCAATGTCAGAAATGCTACCAAATGCGGACAACATGTTGATTATGCTACGCTGAAATGCTATAGCAAAGTGTAACAGATTTCAATGTCAGAAATGCCTACCAAAATGCGGATAGCATGTTGATTATGCTACGCGATGCTGTCCAAAATGCGGACAACATGCTGATTATGCTACGCCAAAATGCTATGGCAAAGTGTAACAGATTTTAATGTCAGAAATGCTACCAAAATGCGGACAGCATGTTGATTATGCTACACGATGCTGTCCAAAATGTGGACAGCATGTTGATTATGCTACGCGAAATGCTATAGCATTTTCAACACCTGGAAGTTTTATTTTGTTCCGATTTTTAACCCCTTTATAAATAGAAATTAGTGCTCATTTTTCATGCAAGACCCATTTTCTTTATCCACAAAGAGAAACACCTCCAAACACTATAAAATCACAACAAATCAACCTCAAAACTATATCCAAAAGAGATTTTGTTGAACAAATTCTTAAAGAAGGGGTTTTGACCATCTAGAACATAATTGGAGTTTGGGAACTCGGATTCAAGCGAAATCTTGAAGGATTTTTGGAAGATTTTTGAGAGAAACATTAGGGTAAGTGTTCTTAACTCAATCTTGGTCAAATTACCCAAACCTATTGCCATTCTAGAATGTAATTGGTGATTTAAGTTGGAGAAAATTGTGGAAAACCCTTAAGTTTAGATTTTAAGAGTTGGAGGTCGATCCGATGTCGGAATTCGATAAATCTTGTATGGTTGAACTCGTGGGAAGATAAGGAACCCGTTGAGGTAAAAAATTACTGAAATTCGAGAAGTGGGCCCGGGGCTCGGGTTTTGCTAATTTTTGGATTTCTTAGTATTTATTGATTGTTTTCGCGTGGGCTTTGTTCCCTCAACATATTGTGACGTAATTGTTCTGAATTTGGATAGATTCGACGCACGTGGAGGCCAATTCGAAGGGCAAAGGCGTCGTGGGCTAGAAATTTAGCCGGTTCGAGGTGAGTAGCGATTGTAAATGATTTTCTGAGGGTTTGAAACCCCGGATATTGCACATCGTAGTGCTATATTGATGTGAGGCACACGCTCGATGATGAGCGTGGGGTCATTTACTACTGGGGATTGTGGCATGGTCCATCCCGATTGATGATTTTACTACGCAATTGATTGAAACTTACTTGTTACCATCTTGTTTAGGGCTGATTGCCATATTTGGGCTTCAATTTTTTGAACCCTCCGGGGATTTTTATCACTATTTCCTCACTATTTGTACTTATTAGTTGAACTCAGTCATGTTGTTTTCGTTCTTGTACAACTCAGCCACTTTTTTCTCAGTTTTGAGGTTTACACAATATTTTAAATAATGTTTTGGGCTGAGAACTACTGTTTTACTATGCCCGAGGGGCTTGTGATGATTTTCTGACTGAGTGCGGCCGAGGGCCGGATGTGAGGTTTTATTGAGTGACATGAGGCCGAGGGCCTGAGATCCTTTATGTGCCACGAGGTGGCTTGTGATCTATATGAGGCCGAGGGCCTGAGATACTCTATGTGCCACGAGGTGGCTTGATATAGCGCTTGGGCCGTAAGGGGCCCCTCCCGGAGTCTGTACACCCCCAGTGAGCGTAGGGTACCCAGAGATATTACAGTTGGTAACAATGACAACTGGTAACCAGAGCTGGGGAGATTTTACTGTTTTAAATGATACTGAGCCCAGGGATGTTACAATTGGTAACAATGGCAACTGGTAACCAGAGCTGGGAAGATTTTTAAATGCTTTCTTACTGATTTACTGTTTTCAAATAATGGTTTACTACTTCATTATGCATTGCCTTGTGCTCTACGTGTGTCATTACTTTCAACCATTATTTATATGTATTACTCACTGAGTTGGAAGTACTCACATTACTCCCTGCACCATGTGTGCAGATTCAGGCGTTATTCATTCCACTCGGAGGCATTGACTACGACTGTCAGAGCGGTGACTCAGAGACTACGAGGTAGCTGTTGGCATCCGCAGCCCCGTATCTCTTTTATCTTGTTGTTCCCACTTTCTCCAACTAATTATGCTAGAGATATTGTAATAGAAATTTTGTTATTAGGATTTCATTAGTTCCTCATGACATTGTGACACCCCGGTTTGGGCTGTTGTTGGGATGGTTCACTATGTTTTCCGCAAATGACTGCTATTAAACTATGTTGTGTTGTTCTCTTGTTAAATTAACTACTTAAAATGAGTTATGGTTCGAATTGGCTGGCCTTGTCTTAATGAGAGGTGCCATCACGACCGGGTTTGGGGATTTGGGTTATGACATAATCATACTACAGCAGTTAGACTAATTACGCAGAAGGTTAATAACCTTCCATGTTTTACACTTGTTAATCCAGGTTGGGAAAAAGTAGTTGAAACTGATGTCTCAGAGATTGGATTTGGTGGAATATTAAAATAATGTTATCAAACTGATAGACAAGAATATCTTGTTTAATTTTATTATGGAAAACAATATTTTTATGTGAACAATTCGCCATAAAAAGTCTCATAGACATAAAAAAGACCAGAAAGAACCTTATAGATATAAAAAGAAGAATATAGGATCTTCTGATAAGAGATATGAGAAGAAGGATAAGAGAAGAAAGGGTTATAAGTATAGAAAGGATTTTATAAAATCCAATACACCTAATGCATGCTACAAATGTGGCAGAATAGGCCATTGTGCTAGAGATTGTAAGGTCAAGGATATGATTAAGAACCTTGATCTAGATGATAATATCAAAGACTCTTTATACAAGATTCTATTCAATTCTTCTCGGAATAATTCACTTAAGAATAGTGCTAGAGAAGATGTCACGACCCAAATTTCTCCTATAGGTCGTGATGGTGCCCAACGTTACCGCTAGGCAAGTCAATAGTGAACTAATCAGTGATATTTTCTTTTAGGAATTTGAAATAGTTGATTTTTTAATATTCAATAAACAAGGAGTGATAAGGTTAATAAAATGAGAAAGTAAAAAATTATAAAAGCAATTGGGATGAAGTAATTACTCAAAGATCAACAATAATCTACTAGCGTAATCTCCAAGACCTGGTGTCACAAGTGTATGACCTACTAGTAGAATATACAAAAGAATACTACACTACTGTCTGAAGTGAAACAGACAGAATATAAAAGCAAAAGAAAGACTTCGAGTGCTGCGGAACGTGCTCAGAAGGCAGCTCACCGCAACGTCTCGTGCAATCAAGGATGCGCGCCGGAATGATAACCAGATGCACCTGCCTCAGATCCTGCACGATTAGTGCAGAAGTGTAGCGTGAGTACATAAACAACATGTACCCAGTAAGTACCTAGCCCAACCTCGAATAAGTAGTGACGAGGGGTCGACTCCGATACTTACTATGGGCTAACAATAAAATAATAAAAATTGCAAATAAATATGGGCGATATAAATGGACTGAAAATTCAATAACAAGAAATAAATAAACATCTTTTACTGATAGTAAATCCCCAATAAATTTCCATCGTTTAACACTTTAAACCCTGAAGCCAATAAAGCAATATCAAGTATAACTGGGTTCCAAGTATTACTACGCACGAATTATACCGTAGACATACCGCCTGATAAAAAATATGAATATACCTATTGTGCACTGGCGATGTCAAACGGCATGAACCATAGATGCATCCATCAACCTGCCGAGGCGATGAGAGAAGTGAAACTTACCTCACTCGCGAAAATACTTGCAATGCCAGTGAACATAATTTTTCTCAAAGTTATTATATAATTCTTCAATTCTTTCCAAAAGTAAGGAGTGTAAACAGGAAGCTTTGAATCTTGAAATCCTCAATCTCAGCTTTATTCAAGATAATTAATAAGCATAATCAAATAACAGTGCCAACAAAGCCTGATGTAAACCTATACCCGGACACCACATGGAATATGGCTACACACGGACTCTCGTCACCTAGTGCGTACGTAGCTTGCCATACAAGCAATGTACAACAAAGCACACCTAAGGGGATAAGTTCCTCATACAAGGTTAGAATATAGATTTACCTCGTCTCAAGCTCACTTTCAGGCATCCAATTCACTCTAATCAATGTTTTGACTTTATACAATATAGTCAAATATTGTATAAATCAATCAATGTATGTTCAAAAGTTCATTTCTAACCATTAAAGTGATTACCCAACCCCAATTGAAAGATTCCTAAAATTCACCCCCAGGCCCACGTGCCCGGATTCTGAAAAATTTTCAACGAAAGTTGTTAGCCATAACCTCATGAACTAAAATATATGATTTTCACTAAATTCCACAACAATTTTCGTGGTTAAATCCCTTCTTTTGTTTTTATCAAAACCTAGGCTTTTAATCTAAGCCCATAATGTTTACAATTTTTCATGATAAAAATCTACTCAAAATCTATGTATTAAACTTACATTGGGTAGGAATTACTTGCCTTCAATAGCTAGGTTGAAATCCCCCCTTCAAAGCTCCAAAATCGTCCAAGTAAGTAATAAATGTAATCATAAATAGCCTAATTCCTATTTTAAAACATTTTGCGCATACGTGTCCCTTCACCGCGATCGCGATCAAGCCTTCGCAATCGCGAAAGCAAAACTGAAGTACCCATAAATATCCTTCTTCACGATCGCGAATGTCACTCGCGAACGCGAACCACTGGGTCGACTCCTCATCACGAACGCGTGCCTCTCAGTGCAATCGCATAAGGAAACTGGGTCGCCCAGGCCCGCAACCCTTCAGGAACGCGATAGGTCTCCCGCGAACACGAAGACCACTGACCCCCAAGCCTCCGCGAACGCGACCTTGACTTTGCAAACGCGAAGCACTAAACCCACCTAGTCCAAATCCCTTTATCGCGAACCCGAAGGCTCGTACGCGTTCGTGAAGAAGGAAACCAGAACTGGGAAATCTGGTTTTCCTAACATAGCCTCGGGCAGTAGGACACACCCCCGAGCCACTCGGGACCCCGTCGAAATGCACCAACAAGTCCGTAAACATAATGCGGACCTGCTCGAACTATCGAAATGCGTAAAACAAGTAAACCAAGAACCACACCCCAAAGCCAAATTGAATCAAGTTATGAACTTCCAGTTTCAAAATCGCTCTGAACGCGTCGAATCATGCTTGGACTACTCGGAATTACACCAAATTTTGCTTGCATGCCTTAAATCATCATACGAAACTATTCCCGGTCTTAGAATCCCAATTGGACCTTGATAACACCAAAACCTACTCCAAACCAAATTTAAAGAACTTTAAAACCTTCAAAGAGCAACCTTTCACTATTAGGTGCCGAAACGCTCCCAGATCACCCAAAACCCGATCCAAACATACGCCCAAGTCCGAAATTATCAATTGTACCTATTTGAACCGTCAAATCCCGATTCTGATGTTGTTTACTCAATATGTTGACCAAAGTCAAACTTCCCCGTTGTAGCCAACCTTAAGGAACCAAGTATTTCGATTTCAACCCGAACCCTTCCAAATCCCGAACTAACCATCCCCGCAAGTCATAAAACAGTAAAAGCATGTACGGGGAGTCTTATTTAGGGGAAGGGGGTTCTAGAGAACAAAACGACCGGTTGGGATGTTACATTCTCCACCTCTTAAACAAACGTTCGCCCTCGAACGGGTCTAGAATCATACCTGGAGTGCTGAACAAGTGTAGATATCTGCTCCGCATGTCCTCCTCGGCCTCCCATGTCGCCTCCTCAACTGGTTGCCCCCCTTCCCACTGAACTTTCACCGTAGAAATCTTCTTAAACCTCAACCAGAAAACCTATCTGTCAACAATGGCAACTGGCTCCTCCTCATAACCCAGGCATCGGTCTAACTGAATCGTTCTAAAATCCAACACATGCGACCTGTCGGCATAATACATCCAGAGCATAGACACGTGGAAAACCATATGAACTTCCGATAGACTGGGAGGCAAGGCAAGCTCATAAGAAACCTCCCCAACTCGTCTCAACAACTCAAATGGACCTATAAACCTTGTGCTCAACATGCCCTTCTTCCCGAACCTCATGATTCCCTTCATCGGCGAGACCTTCAAGAGAACTTTCTCGCCCACCATGAATGATAAATCACGCGCCTTCTAATCTGCACAACTCTTCTGTTTGGGCTGTGCAGTGCGAAGTCGCTCCGGAATCATCTTTACCTTTTCCAAGGCATCCTTCACCAGGTCAGTACCATATAACTTTGCCTCGCCGAGCTCAAACCATCCGATAGGTGAACAAAATCGCCGACCATATAAGCCTCAAATGGAGCCATCTCGATGTTGGAACGACAACAGTTGTTGTAAGCAAACTCGGCCAAAGGCAAGAACTGATCCCACTGCCCTCCGAAGTCAATCATACATGTTCTGCATATACTCCAAAATATGAATTGTCCGCTCTGACTGCCCGTTGGTCTGCGGATGAAAGGCTATGCTAAGCTCTACACGGGTTCCCAACACACTCTATACCGCTCTCAAAAAAGGCGAAGTAAATTGAGGGCCTCTATCTGATATGATGGAAATAGGCACGCCATGCAACCGAACAATGTCCTGATATAAATTTGGGCCAACCTATGTGAAGAGTATGTGGTCAGAACCGGAATAAAGTGTGCCAACTTGGTCAACCTGTCGACTATGACCCAAACTGCATCAAACATCCACAAGGTCCGCGGCAACCCACCTACGAAGTCCATAGTAATGCGCTCCCACTTCTACTCAGGTATATCTTTTGTTGGAGTAGGCCACCTGGGCTCTGTGCTCATACTTAAACTGTTGGCAATATAGGCACCTCACAACATACTCGACTATGTCCTTCTTCATTCGCCGCCACCAATAATGCTGCCTCAGCATCACGATACATCTTCGTAGCACCTGGATCAATAGAATATCGAGAACTCTGTGCCTCCTCTAAAATCCTTTCCCTCAGCCTATCAACATTAGGAACACATAGACGACCCTGGAGTCGCAGAACACCATCCTCACCGATAGTATCCTCCTTGGCACCAACCCGTTGTACTGTCTCTCTAGGAACTAACAAGTGCGGATCATCAAACTGCCGAGCCTTGATCTCCTCCAACAGTGAAGACTGGGCAACGATGTTTGCAAGAACTCAGCTAGGCTCTGAAATATCAAACCAAACAATTCTATTAGCCAAGGACTGAATGTCCAAAGCTAGTGGCCTCTCCTCCGCAAATATGAATGCCAAGCTACCCATACTTTCGGTCTTTCTGCTTATAGCATCCGCAACCACATTCGCCTTGCTCGGATGATAAAGAATGGTAATATCATTGTCCTTTAGTATCTCAAGCCACCTGCGCTGCCTCAAATTGAGATCCCTCTGTTTGAACAAATACTGCAAGGTGCGATGATCAGTGCAAACCTCACAGGACACCTCATAAAGATAATGCCTCCAGATCATAAGAGCATGATCAATAACAGCCAACTCCAAATCATGTACAATATAATTCTTCTCATGGGGCTTCAGCTGATGTGAAGTATATGCAATAACTCGCCCCTCCTATATCAATACACAACCCAAACTAATGTGTGAAGTGTCGCTATACACAGTATACATCCCCAAATCGGAAGGCAACACAAGAACCGATGCGGTAGTCAAAGCTGACTTCAGCTTCTGAAAGCTCACATCACAATCATTGGACCAATGGAACGGAGTACCCCTTCTAGGTCAATCTAGTCAAAGGTGCTGCAATAGATGAGAGGCCTTCCACAAACCGGCAATAATAACCTGCTAACCCCAAGAAACTCCTGATCTCAATCGCCATGGTAAGACGTGGCCAACTCTACACTGCCTCGATCTTCATGGGATCCACCTTGATACCCTTGCCCGATTCAACATGCCCCAAGAATGCTACTAAATCTAGCCAAAACTCACACTTGGAGAACTTAGCATATAGCTTCTGTTCGTGCAAGGTCAGAAGCACCACTCTCAAATGTTGCTCGCGCTCCTCCATGCTGCGCGAGCAGATCAAAATGTCATCAATGAAGACAATGACAAATGAATCAATATATGGCCTGAACGTCATGTTGATCAAATACATAAACACCGTTGGGGCGTTAGTCAAACCGAAGTACATCACTAGAAACTCGTAATGGCCGTATCTAGTCTTGAAAGCAGTCTTCGGAACATCCGAATCCCAAATCTTCAACTGATGGTACCCCGATCTCAAGTCGATCTTAGATAACACCCTAGCACCCCTCAACTGGTCAAATAAATCAACAATACACGTCAACGAGTACTTGTTCTTGATGGTGATTTTGTTCAATTGGCGGTACTCAATGCACATCCGCATAGTCCCATCTTTCTTCGTCACAAATAACACTGGTGCACCCTAAGGTGAAACACTTGGTCTAATGAACCTCTTTACTAGCTACTCTTCAAGTTTTCCTTCAACACCTTCAACTCTTTCGGAGCCATGCGGTACAGTGGGATAGAGATAGGCTGGGTACCTAGAGCCAAATCAATAATGAAATTGATAATCACGATCTGGTAGCATGCTTGGAAGATCAGAAGGAAACACATTGGAGAACTCCCGGACTACGGGAACTGAGTCGATCATCGGAGCCTGTATGTTAGTATCCCGAACATAGGCTAGATAAGCCAAATAACCCTTCTCGACCATGCGTCGAGCCTAGGTAAAATAGATGATCCGACTAGGTGTGCTGATAGGCGAACCCTTCCACTCCAATCTAGGAAACTCTGGCATCACCTAGGTGACAGTCTTGGCATGGAAATCAAGGATGGAGTGATATGGAGATCACTAGTCCACGCCTAGGATGACATCAAAGTCGGTTATATCAAGCAGTAGAAGATCCGCTCTAGTCTCATAAGTGCAGAATGTAACAATGCAAGACCGATAGACCCGATCCGCAATAATGGAATCACCCACTGGAGTGGACACATAAACAGGAGTACCCAAGGACTCATGAGAAATATCCAGGAAATGAGAAAACAAAGATGACACATATGAATAGGTAGACCCTAGATCAAATAATACCGAAGCATCCCTACCGCAGACAGAAATGATGCATGTGATCATGGCATCTTAGGCCACTGCATCTGGTCTGGCCTCCACCTGCCTGGCCTCCACCCCTAGGACGGCCGCAACCCGCCTGCTCTCCGCCTTTGGGAGGTCGGACGGCTGGTGCTGAAATCATGGGCTGATGACCCTATTATACTGCCTTGCCCCGAAGTTTGGGACAAAACCTCTTCATGTGGCCAGAATCCACGCACTCGTAACAACTCCTCAGAGCGGTGGACTGCTGCCCTGAAGTCTGACTCTGAATAGCTGGTGGATGGTAGGAATTCTCTGGCAAGGCGCTGAAATAAGGTCGCACTAGAGCACCTCGGGGAGGCAGTGGTGCTGGATATGTGGGCTTGCTAAGATGACCTCTCTTAAACTGACCCCTACCCCCAGATGGGGCACTGCTGAACCCTCCGAAATAGCAGAATCTCTTGTCTCGCGGCATCTGCTCTCGGCCACACTGACAGACACCCTCGATCCTCCGAGCTATCACTATAACTAGCTCGTAAGAAGTCCCACCTCAACCTCTCGAGCCATATTGGCCTAAATAACAGAGTGCAAACTCGCAACAAACCTCCGTACTCTCTCCGCCTCAATAGAAAGTATCATAAATGCATGGTGAGACAACTCAGAGAATCTCGCCTCGTAATCGGTCGCTGACATCTGACCCTGCTGGAACTTCTAAAATTAAAACTGCAATTCTTCCCTCTGAGAGGGTGGAATATACCTATCTAAGAAAAGGCATGTAAACTGGTCCCAGGTCATGGGAGGGGAACCTGCTGGTCTGCCAAGATGTGACTGCCACCACCTACGGGCCCTATCCTCCAGCCGGAAGGTAGTAAAATCCACCCCATGGGACTCCAATATCCTCATATTGTCTAGTCTATCCCTGAACCGATCAATAAAGTCCTAGGGAAACTCGTGTCGCTCCTTCCAAAGACAGGAGGCTGTAGCCTGGTCTATCTGTCCAATAGCATATGCGGATAAACCGGCTGCAGTTGGTATGGGCTCCGGTACAGCTGCTGCCACTGGCTGGGCTCCGCTCATGGGTAGTTTTCCCGGGGTCTGATATACAACAGCTGCATGCCCAGGAGCTTGAGCAGTTGGGGTTTGCGCTCCCTCTCCCGCTTGAGATGTGGTTGGGTCTGCTGGAAATAAACCAACCTGAACCATAGTGACATGAATTGTAACATACGGCCCATGACCTCCTGGAAACCCGGCGCTGAGATGAAATCTACCGGGGCTGGCTCTGCTGCAGGCACCTCACCCTTCTCCTCAGTAATAGGATCCCATATTGGATCCACTTGTGGCATAGCTGGAGCAACTCTGGGACGTCCTCGTTCCCTACCTGGGGTTGGTGCCCTCTCTTGGCCTCTGCCTCGGCCTCTAGCAATATGGGGAGTAGCTCCTCCCCGGTCTGGAACATCCGCTATGCGCGTTCTCACCATCTGTGAGGGAATAAGAGAGAGATACTTAGTATAACATCAACTGCACGATGGGAGATGAAGAAGGAGTATTTTCCTAAAACCTTATAGCTTCTCGAATATAAGTAGGGACGTCTCCGCACTGATACGCAAGACTGTATTAGGCTTGCTCATAGCTTGTCAGACCTACGTGAACCTTGGGCTCTGATACCATGTTGTCACGATCCAAATTTCTTCTATAGGCCGTGATGGCGCCCAATGTTACCGCTAGGCAAGCCAACTGTGAACTAATCAGGTGATCTTTTCTATTAGGAATTTGAAATGGTTGATTTTTAAATATTTAATAATCAAGGAGTGATAAAGTTAATAAAATAAGAAAGTAAACAATTGTAAAAGCAATTGGGATGAAGGAATTACTCAAAAATCAACAAGTGTCTACTAGCGTAATCTCTAAGACCTGGTGTCACAAGTGTATGAGCTACTAGTAGAATATACAAAAGAATATTACACTACTGTCTGAAGTGAAATAGACAGAAAATAAAAGCAAAAGAAAGACTTGCGATGCGAGTGAACATAATTTTTCTCAAAGTTATTATATAATTCTTCAATTCTTTCCAATAGTAAGGAGTTTAAACAGGAAGCTTTAAATCTTGAAATCCAGAATCTCAGCTTTATTCAAGATAATTAATAAGCATAATAAGATAACGGTGGAAACAAAGCCTGACGTAAACCTAAGACTACTTGGACACCACATGGAATATAGCTATGTACGGACACTCGTCACCTAGTGCGTACGTATCTCCTCGTACAAGTAATTTACAACAAAACACACCTAAGGGAATTAGTTCCCTCTTACAAGTTTAGAAGAGAGACTTACCTCTTCCCAAGCTCACTTTTCAGCCTCTAATTCACTCTAAAGCCTCAACTCGGTGCCGAACAATCTGAAAGTAGTCAAATGTTGTATAAATAAATCAATGTATGTTCAAAAGTTCATATTTAACCATTAAAGTGATTACCCAACCCCAATTGAAGGATCACTGAAATTCACCCCCGAGCCCACGTGCCGGATTCCGGAAATATTTCGAAGAAAGTTGTTACCCATAACCTCGTGAACTAAAATTTATGATTTTCACAAAATTCCACAACCATTTTCGTTATTAAATCCCATTTTTAATCAAAACCTAGGTTTTTTATCTGAACCCATAATTTTCACAACTGCTCGTGTTGAAAATCTATCCAAAATCTATGTATTAAACTTACATCGGGTAAGAATTACTTACCTTCAATAGCTAGGTTGAAATCCCCCTCTTTAAAGATCCAAAATCATCCAAGTTAGTAATAAGTGAACTCAAAAATAGCCTAAGTCCCGTTTTAAAATATTATCCCAAAACCTGTCCCTTCACCGCGATCGCGATCAAGCCTTCGCAATCGCGAAAGCAAAACTAAAGTACCCATAAATCTCCTTCTTCGCTATCGCGAAATGTCACTCGCGGACGCGAAGCACTGGGTCGACTTCTCATCACGAACACGTGCCTCTCAGTGCGATCACGTAAGGCAAATGGATTGCCCAGGCTCGCGACCCTTTACGAACGCGATAGGTCTCCCACAAACGCGAAGACCGTTGACCCACAAGCCTCTGCAAACGCAACCTTGACTTTGCAAACGCGAAGCACTAAACCCACCCAGTCCAAATCCCTTCATTGCGAACACGAAGGCCCGTACGCGTTCGTGAAGAAGGAAACCAGAACTGTGAAATCTGGTTTTCCTAACTAAGCCTCGGGCAGTAGGACAGACCCCCGAGCCACTCAGGAGTCCATCCAAATGCATCAAAAAGTACATAAACATAATACGGACCTACTCGAAATCTCGAAACGTGTAAAACAACAACTAAACCAAGAATGACACCCTAAAGCCAAATTGAATCAAGTTATGAACTTCAAGTGTCCAAATCGCTCCGAACGCGCCGAATCCTGCGTAGACTGCTCGGAATTACACCAAATTTTGCGTGCAAGCCTTAAATCACCATAGCGAACTATTCTCGGCCTCGAAATCCCAATTGGACCTCAATAACACAAAAACCTACTCCAAACCAAAGTTAAAGAACATTAAAACCTCGAAAGAGCAGTCTTTCACTATTAGGCATTGAAGCGCTCCCAGGTCACCCAAAACCCGATCCGAACATACGCCCAAGTTCGAAATCATCATACGAACCTAATGGAATCGTCAAACCCCGATTTCGATGTCATTTACTCAATACGTTGACCAAAGTCAAACTTAGCCGTTGTAGCCAACATTAAGGAACCAAGTGTTCCGATTTCAACCCGAACCCTTCCAAATCCCCAACTAACCATCCCCGCAAGTCATTAAATAGTAAAAGCACGTACGGGGACTCTTATTTAGGGGAACGGGGTTCTAGAAAGCAAAACGACCAGTCGGGTTGTTACATTCTCCACCTCTTAAATAAATGTTCATCCTCGAACAGGTCTAGAATCATACCTGGAGTTATGAATAAGTGTGGATATTTGCTCCGCATGACCTCCTCGGCCTCCCAAGTCACCTTCTCGACTCTTTGGCCCTCCACTAAACTTTTACCGTAGAAATCTTCTTGGACCTCAACTGGCGAACATGTCTGTCAACAATGGCAACTGGCTCCTCCTCATAACCCAGGCTCCCATCTAACTGAATCGTGCTGAAATCCAACACATGCGAGCTGTCAACATGAAACCTCCGGAGCATAGACACGTGGAAAACCGGATGAACACCCATAGACTGGGAGGCAAGGCAAACTCATAAGCAACCTCTCCAACTCATATCAACACCTCAAAAGGACCTATCAACCTTGGGCTCAACTTGCCCTTCTTCCCGAACCTCACGATTCCCTTCATCGCGAGACCTTCAAGAGAACTTTCTTGCCTACCATGAATGATAAATCACGCGCCTTCTAATCCGCATATCTCTTCTGTCTGGACTGTGCGGTGCGAAGCCGCTCCTAAATCATCTTACTTTTTCCAAGACATCCTTCACCAGGTCAGTACCATATAACTTGGCCTCGCTAGGCTAAACCATCCGATGGGTGAACGACATCGCCGACCATATAAAGCCTAAAATGGAGCCATCTCGATACTGGACTAATAAATGTTATTATAAGCAAATTCGGCCAAAGGCAACCGAACCCACTGCCCTCCGAAGTCAATCACACATGCTCTAGGCATATCCTTAAAGATCTATGCTCTACACGGGTTCACAACTTACTCTGTACCGCTCTCCAGAAATGCGAAGTAAACTAAGGTCCTCTATTTGATATGATGGAAACAGGCACGCCATGCAACCTAACAATGTCCTGAATATAACTTTGGGCCAACCTCTGTGAAGAGTACGTGGTCACAACCGGAATAAAGTGTGCCAACTTGGTCAACCTGTCGACTATGACCCAAACTGCATCAAACTACCGCAAGGTCCGTTGTAACCCAACTACGAAGTCCATAGTAATGCGCTCTTACTTCCACTCAGGTACAGTCATCTGCTGGAGTAGGACACCTGGACTCTGGTGCTCATACTTGACTTGCTGGCAATTTAGGTACCTCACAACATACTCGACTATGTCCTTCTTCATCCGCCGCCACTAATAATGATGCCTCAGGTCGCGATACATCTTCGTAGCACCTGGATTAATAGAATATCGAGAACTGTGTGCCTCCTCTAAAATGCTTTCCCTCAACCTATCAACGTTAGGAACACAAATACGACCCGGTAGTTGCAGTACACCATCCTCACCGATACTAAGCTCCTTGGCACCACCTCGTTGTACCGTCTCTCTGAGAACCAACAAATGATCTACTCTAATAGTGAAGACTGGGCAACGACGCATGCAAGAACTCGGTTGGGCTCTGAAATATCAAACCTAAAAAGTCTGTTAGCCAAGGACTGAATGTCCAAAGCTAGTGCCCCCTCCTCTGCTGAAATGAATGCCAAGCTACCCATACTTTCTGCCTTTCTGCTCAATGCATCTGTAACCACATTCGCCTTGCCCAGATGATAAAGAATGGTAATATCATAGTCCTTTAGTAACTCAAGCCACCTACACTGCCTCAAATTGAGATCCCTCTGTTTGAACAAATGCTGCAAGCTGCGATAATCGCTGTAAACCTCATAGGCCACACAATAAAGATAATGCCTCCAGATCTTAAGAGCATGAACAATAGAGGCCAACTCAAAATCGTGTACAAAATAATTCTTCTCATGCGGCTTCAGCTGACGTGAAGCATATGCAATAAGTCGCCCCTCTTGCATCAATACATAAACCAAACCAATGCGTAGCATACATCCCCGACCCGGAAGGCAACATAAGAACTGCTGCCGCAGTCAAAGCTGTCTTGAGCTTCTGAAAACTCGCCTCACAATCATCAGACCAGCAAAACAGAGCACCCTTCTGGGTCAATCTAGTCAAAGGTGTTGCAATAGATGAGAAGCCCTCCACAAACCGGCAATAATAACCTACTAACCCCAAGAAGCTCCTGATCTCTGCACTGCCTCGATCTTCATAGGATCCACCTTGATACCCTCGCCCGATACAACATGCCCCAAGAATGCTACTGAATCTAGCAAAAACTCATACTTGGTGAACTTAGCATATAGCTTCTGTTCCAGCAAGGTCTGAAGCACCACTCTCAAATGCTGCTCGTGCTCCTCCATGCTGTGCGAGTAGATCAAAATGTCATCAATGAAGACAATGACAAACGAATCAATATATGTCCTGATGACCTTGTTCATCAAATCCATAAACACCATCTGGGCATTTGTCAAACCGAAGGACATCACTAGAAACTCGTAATGGCTGTATCTAGTCCGGAAAGCAGTCTTCGGAACATCCGAATCTCGAATCTTAAACTGATGGTGCCCCGATCTCAAGTCGATCTTAAAGAACACCTTATCACCCTGCAACTGGTCAGATAAATCATCAATACGCGCCAACGGGTACTTGTTCTTAATGGTGGCTTTGTTCAACTGGCGGTAATCAATGCACATTCGAATAGTCCCATCTTTCTTCTTTTCAAATAACACTAGTGCACCCCAAGGTGATACACTTGGTCTAACGAACTCTTTTGTTAGCAACTCTTCAAGTTGTTCGTTCAACTCCTTCAACTCTTTCACGATCATTACAGAAATCGATATCACGATATAGTGGCATGCCTGGAAGATCAGAAGGAAATACATCGGAGAACTCCCGGACTAAAGGTACTGAGTCGATCGCCGGAGTCTCTATGTTAGTATCCCGAACATAGGCTAGATAAGCCAAATAACCCTTCTCGACCATGTGTCGAGCCTTCATAAAAGAGATGATCCGACTAGGTGTGTTGACGGACGAACCCTTCCTCTCCAATCTAGGCAACTCTGGCATCACCTAGGTGACAGTCTTGGCATGGCAATCAAGGATAGAGTGATATGGAGATAATAAGCCCATGCGCAGGATGACCTCAAAGTCGGCCATATAAAGCAGTAGAAGATCCGCTCTAGTCTCATAACCGCAGAATGTAACAATGCAAGACCGATAGACCCGATCCACAACAATGGAATCACCCACTAGAGTGGACACATAAACAGGAGTATCCAAGGACTCATGAGGAATATCCAGGAAATGAGCAAACAAAGATGACACATATGAATAGGTAGACCCTGGATCAAATAATTCCAAAGCATCCCTACTGTCGACATAAATAATATATGTGATCACGGCATCTGAGGCCATTGCATCTAGTCTGGCCGAAAAAGCATAGAACCTAGTTGGAGTGCCAACCGGCTGGTCTCCACTTGACTGACCTGCAACTGGTTGGCCTCCACTTGCCTGGCCTCCACCTCTAGGATGAAACCTACCTGTCTGCCCTCCGCCTCTGGACGGTCGGATGGTCGGTGTTGAAATCATGGGCTGAGGACCGTGCTGTACTGCCTTTCCCTGAACTCTGGGACAAAACCTCTCAAAGTGGTGGACTGCTGCCCTAAAGCCTGACCCTGGATAGCTGGTGAGTTGTAGGAACTCTCTAGGCAAGGCGCTGAAATAAGCTCGCACTGGAGCACCTGGGGGAGGCGACGGTGCTAGATATGTGGGCCTGTTAAGCTGACCTCTCCCAAACTGACCCCTGCCCCTAGAAGGGGAACCTGCTGAACCCTCTGAAATAACGGAACCGCTTGACCTGCGGCATCTACTCTCGGCCCCGCTGACGGACAGCCTCGATACTCTGAGCTATCTCTACAACTAGCTCGTAAGAAGTCCCCATCTCAACCTCTCGGGCCATAGTAGCTGAATACCAGAGTGCAAACCCGGAACAATCCTCCGTACTCTCTCCGCCTCGGTAGGAATTATCATAAGTGCATGGCGAGACAACTCAAAGAATCTTGCCTCGTAATTAGTCACTGACATCTGACGCTGCCGGAGCATCTCAAACTAAAACCACAACTCTTCCCTCTGAGAGGGTGGAATATATATATCCAAGAAAAGGCGTGTAAACTGATCCCATGTCATGGGAGGAGAACCTGCTGGTCTGCCAAGAA
Organism: Nicotiana obtusifolia; assembly: GCA_002018475.1. Lineage (NCBI taxonomy): Eukaryota > Viridiplantae > Streptophyta > Magnoliopsida > Solanales > Solanaceae > Nicotiana > Nicotiana obtusifolia. Next base: position 43,316 of record MCJB01009556.1, on the reverse strand, counting down.
GATGTGATTGTCACCACCTACCGGCCCTACCATTCAACTGGAAGGTAGTAAAATCCACCCCATGGGACTCCAATATCCTCATGTTGTGCAGTCTGTCCCTCCACCGATCAATAAAGTCCTAGGGATCCTCGTGTCGCTCCCCCCCAAAGACAGGAGACTGTAGCCTGGTCCATCTGTCCAATAGCCTCAATATAGTGCGTGTCTCACCTTAATATAGCACTACGATGTACAATCCGAGGTCTCAAACCCTCAGAACATCATTTACAATCACTACTCACCTCGAACCGACTAAATCCCTAGCCCGCGACGCCCTTTCCCCTCGTATTGGCCTCCTCGCGCACCGAATCTATCAAAAATCAGAACGAATACGTCACAGTATGCTGAGAGGACAAACCCCAAGCGAAAATATATCAAATGAATACGTCACAATATCAAAAATCTCCCAACGAGTTCGTACATATCAAAAGTTCTCAAATCCGACCCTAAATGGTCCTCCAAATACCCAATTAAAATTTCAAAAACCCAAGCCCTATTTCTTCCATTTTTAGAAAGACTTGAACGATTTTCTAAGTGGATTACACAATATAAACGCGTTTTAGGTGCCAATTCTTACCTCCAATCAATTCTCCTTAAATCCCTCGTTAATTTCCTTCAAGAACCTCCAAAAATTAGCAACTATGGGTGAAAATATACCCAAAATCATGGACAAAAAAGGATTAAAAACATTCTGCACAGGCTTCATCGATTTGTACCTGTGCTGTGCAGGTTGTACATCCTCTTACCATTTTTCCCTTGTTGTACACCTTCTGTAAAAATGCTCATAACTCCTTGTGGAAATATCCAAAAGATCAACGGTTTGATGATTTAGAAACTACACTCGAAGATCTTTCATTTGATAGGCTGTAAACTATATAACTCTTTATATATTCCGAGATATAAGCTTCTAAAGTGCATCAGAAAATTCTGTCGAAATTGCTCCACCAGCCAACTTCGATCAATCATAACTTTCTGTACAAATGTCCAAATAATAAATGGTTTATCTTTATGGAAACTACATTCAAATGGCTACATTTTTTATGTTTTGATCATCCCATAATTCCTTATATATTGCGAGATATAAGCTTCTAAAGTTGGTCCTGTGCAGCAGAAATTTCTGCTATGCACACTGCCTGGAAAACAGCAGCAGTACCAGGCTTCGGTTAATCTATGGTAACGTTTGATACAAATGTCTAAATGATAAATAGTTTATATTTCTGGAAACTAGATTCAAAGGGCTACAACTTTCATGTTTTGCAATTTTTCTGATTCATTATAGATTACAAGATATCAGCTTCCAAACTGGACTACTCGCACCAGTTTTTCTGCAATTTTTCTGCAATTTTTGTTTTCCAAAGATGAAATAGTCCGTTTAACCACCAAAAACTCACCTGAGCCATTCGGGACCCCGTCCGGATATACCAACAAGTCCAAAAACATATTACGGACTTAGTTGAGGCCTCAAATCACAACCAACAATGCTAAAAAACACGTTCATACCCTAATTATGAACTGGCATCATTGCTGGAAATCATGAGAGTGTTGCAGAATTATGAACTGGCATCTGGACAACAAATTAACAAAAATAAAATCCACTTCATGACTGCTTCCTCTATGTTCCATTATACCAACAGGAGAATTCACCAGAAAAGACTCACCTCTTACTTACTTAGGATGCCCCCTGTACACAGGCAGGAAGAGAATTAGGCACTTTAACTGCATCATCACTAAGGTAGTAAGCACGATTAGAGGATGGCATGGTAGGACGTTGTCCTATGGTGGCAGACTGACTCTAATAAAACATGTTCTGCTGTCCCTCCCCACACACCTGCTCTCTGTTGTCACACCCCCAAAGGCAGTTCTTAAACAGATTGAGAAACTAGCAGCCAATATATTCTGGGGGATAAACAAGGAGAGGAATAAGTACCACTGGGCATCATGGCGCAAACTAACTTACCACAGGAAGAAGGGGGCATTGGTCTGAGATCCATAGCTAAAATTTGTAAGTCCATGGAATACAAACAGTTGTGGAACGTCAAAACCAAACGCACACTGTGGACTGAGTTTCTTCTCGCCAAATACTGCCAAAGATCCAATCCCATGTCCAAAAAATGGGATTCTGGACAATCACAGTCATGGAAAAGAATGATGATCACCAAAAAGACTGCTGATGCTAACATCAAATGGAGATTGCATTCAGGAAACACCAGTTTTTGGTGGGATAACTGGTTAGGTATTGGACACCTAGCTAGTTACAAACAAATAGGAGGCAGGCCAGGTAATATCAAGGTTTCAAAATTTTGGAGTGAAGGACAATGGGACATTCAAAAACTCAATCAAATGGCACCTGTGGCCATGATTCCCATCATCCTTCAAACCAAAATATACTATAATCCCTGCCTCAGAGACAAGCCAATATGGCAACCATCCACCTCTGGTGAGTTCTCTTGCTCATCAGCATGGTCAGTGATAAGGGATAAAAACTAGATCCTCTTTTCTAACAAGATGATATGGCACAAAAAGATCCCTTTCAAATGGTCATTCTGTTTGTGGAGAGCTTTGAGAAACAAGCTCCCTACTGATGGTAGAACAGCTAAGTTTGGACCCCCCACTGTCGCAAAATGTGCTTGCTATATCCGACCTGGTGTTGAAACAGTGGAGCATATTTTTCACAGTGGACACTTTGCTAAGATCATTTGGAAGTACTTCAATGGACCAGTAGGTATCCTTGATCATAGGCAATCACTGAAAATGCACCTAATGAAATGGTGGCTTCTAAAAAAGGAAAATGAGGTGCACAGTTTAGTCATAGTACCTTGCCAATTATCATATATTGGAACCTATGGAAAAATAGATGTTCAGCTAAGTATGGAAGGAAAAACCCCTCTGTAACTAGAACAGTGTTCTCTATCACAGCTGATCTCCTTATGTTACTCAGAACAACATATCCTAACACCAACTGGCCACCAAACTGGGCAGAAACCTACACTGTCATTGAAAGCTTAAAACACCAATTCACTGTCCAGCAAGTTGTTTGGCAAAAACCATCAAAGGATTATGTGAAAATAAATACAGATGGAAGCGCCTTAGGTAATCCTGGAAAAGCAGGGGCATGGATCATAATTAGAGATCACCATGGACTCTTTCTTCATGCAATTGCAAGCCTACTAGGAGAAGCCACCAATAATCAGGCAGAAACTGAGGCAGCACACATTGGTATACACTGGTGCATTGCCAATGGCTATACAAAACTTCATCTGGAAAGTGATTCCAAATTGCTGATACAATGGATCACGAATGGTTCAACACCCCCCTGGTCCATCTGTATGCTACTGGAAGAGATAGCCAAACTGATTCGACAGTGCCAGGACTTCAAATGTACCCATGTTCTGAGAGAAGCAAATTGCCCAGCTGACACTCTTGCTAAGCTAAGCCATGAATTGAACATTGCTACTCACTACACTGATCAACAGGCTTTACCAGCACAACTAAGAGGACTGCTTGGTCTTGATCGAAAAAGCTTCCCAGCTTTGAGACATAGGAAATCCAAGCAAATCAGATGGCCACCACAGTTGATCCTTAATAGATATGATACTAATAATGCTTAAGTACTTGCAAGTACCTTGTAGGTGGTTGAAAATAAGCATTGCACCAGACTCACTCCACATACACATCAGACCAGACTCCACCTCAATGTCACAGCAAGTCTGGATGTAGAAGCAATGGGAAATTCAGATCAGCATCAGCAGCATCATGAATACCTGCAACACCAACAGGGCTAATTTCAGTAGCAGTAGAGGCACCAGCAGTGACAGCAGCTCGCAGAAGCTGCACAACATAATGGCTCAAGCACTGCATCTGCAGATTTCCCATCTCACTTATTCTCCCATAACCCCTCTATTCTTTTTGCAGAAGTTTCTGACTGCACAATGTGATGCTAAAGAACGGGTGAAGGAGGCCAGCAGCAAGAATATCAGCAACAGAAGACAGTTGCTATCTCATCAACTGTCACAGATGAAGTGGGAACATTGTATTGTAGATCCACATAATAGGGATCCACTGGTAGCTAGCATGCTTCTGAAGGAAAGTTGCAGAATAATTAGCCATAGAAGACAGAATTCTCAGCAATCCACACAAGAAACAGTGCAACAGCAATCTTGGACACATGAGCAAGACCAGATCCAGAACATATATTGCAACATTAGCACAAGCAACACCAGCAGAACATAAATCAGTAGCAGCAGTGACAGGAGCCAAATGACAAGCACACTAGAAGCAATCCCAAATCTATCATACTGCAATGAAGCTCAACTCAACACTACTATCTGCACTGCACAACTTGGACAACAAGATGGACAACGAGAGGACATAGCAGATGCACCTACAGCACCCTCCCCCCCCCCCCCCCCCCCCCCC
>MCJB01009556.1:22121-38650 GCA_002018475.1 Nicotiana obtusifolia | reverse complement strand
CCCCCCCCCCGCCTTTTATTTCCCCATAATCTCTCTGCTGTTTTTGCAGGAATGCTGGACTGCTCATCAACAGTGTAGACATAGCCAATTTTCTTCCATGAAGTTGATTTCAACACTGCAATCAACATTGAAATTCCCTTACAAATACAGATTGGACAACATGCTGGCACAACTAAAGCACCTGCAGCACCCCACTGACCTCTATTCTCTCATAACCTCACTGTTAATTTGCAGGAACTTGGATTGCTCAATGTATGCAAAGGAAGTGCTAAACATTGCACAAATCAGCACTTGGCTAGTGTTGCAGACAGACAGGGATGCATTCTATACACTAAGGAATAGAGAATACTGGCCATTCCAATTGATTGCCAAAGATGCAGAATGTAGCAAGAACATCAAGAGCAAAGGACAATGGATCAAAGTAGCAGGAGTGATATGGCTTAGCAGCATTTGCAGCAGCATTTGCACATGTAACAGCAGCAACACTGGACAGAATCCTGCAGCTATTACTCTACTTTCCTATAACTTCCTAGTTAGTTTTGCATGGTATTGCAGACACACTCATGGCACAAAATTGATGTCTCAGCAGCCTCCACTCAGCTTTATCCCACATAAAACATTGCCACAAGCGTATGGGATTCATAACAGATGCAACAATATCATTACCAACACCAACAGCAGAACATTGGAGATCAGTAGCAGCAGTGACAGTAACAGAGCAGCAGCAATCTTCCTGGATATAACATCACAGCAGAGAAGCAATTTCCAGCAGCAACCATCTTGCAGGCAGACAGGAATGCTCATTTGAAGCAATGCCAACTTCACAACTGCTGCACCAGTTACAAAAGCTAAACCAGCATCATTAATAGCATCACTGACCTCTATCAAGAATCAACAGAATGAAATTACATCAGTAACAACATCACTTGCAATTGTAACAGTCAATAACAGTGGGAATGGGAGCTAAACCTTTAGGAATCAACAGTGCATAGTCTTCAAAGTTACAGAGCAACTCAACACAGGAATGCATTCTTCACAGAAGCCACAAAAGGCAGCAGTCATGCACTAATCTAGCACCAAGCACCAGGCACTCTATCTCAACAACAGCAACAAAGGCATTAACAAAAACAACAAAAGCAGGAGGGACACCAACAGGGACATCAACACTGGCCACAACAGGACCAAACCTTCATCAATGCAGCAGAGCCTAATGGACATACAATCACAGCACAGATGCAACAACCAGCAGAAATCAGTCATACAGGAAGCATCAGGACTAGTAACAGGGCAAACAACAACACTGGCAACAATATTGGCAAGCAAGATCATCTTCAAGAATCCCCTCAACAGCATCATGGATTATCATAACAGGAAAGCATTAAAGCGATCAACACAATCATGTATATATCACCATCAACATCACCATCAACATCATCAACAACTCCACAGGAACAACAAATCCTCCTCAAGTAGCTGTTCACATATGTTCAGGTTATTGGCGCAATTGCATTGTGTGGTATCAACATTTCTTGTGTTCAATCTAATGCAATTGCACCAATCACTATGTTCCTATATCAACACTACTCTTCACTGGACCAACATACTGCAGTTTCTACAAAACAAAAACAAAAACATGCCAACATTCAATCACACATTACTAGCCTTTACACAGAAAAACCACTCAGATCACATAGCACACAATCCTACCTCACACATTTCCACATACACTCTCACAGTTGCAACACCAATCAAACAAGCACTAGAAGCAAAAACAGCACCACCAACAAAGGAAACAGCAGCAGAATATCCAGATGTAACACAACTCAGCAGAAATCAGAACATTCAGTACCACAGATACATCCCTTCCACAAGAACAATAGACACAAAAGTAGCAGCAAGACAAGATCAGCAGCAACAGGAAAAAAAACAGAAATCTTAGCAGCAACTTCAGCAACACATCAACAATAACAACAGAAACAGGATCAGCAGCAAGCTCGGCAGCAGTCACATTGATCACAAAAGTCAACAGATACCACCCTCTTCACAGAAACAGCAACAAAATCAGAAACACCAGCAGTAGAAATAACAACGGCACATCAACAGCAGAACTACTATATGGCTTACTTTTGATAGTCATCTTCAATTGTGCTTTCCTCACAAAAGCCAAAGCATAATTGAAGATTACTTCCCTTTGCTATATAGTACACTCAGAAGAAGAACCCAATATTTTGTTAGAGGTAGAACCAATTGTATGAGAAGGAACACTCACGCAGTAAAATTAGGAATACATGTACTTTTTGTATAGTTGACCTAGATTCACTACTTAGCGTTTTTTTACATATGACTGGCTATCGATGTTATAAGATAGACAGTCATTGCATCACTATAGGTCTAACTCACCTCAGTTATCTAGGTACAGTTGGTCGCCAAATGTGGATGATCAAGGATGTACACCTTCCCTATATGGAGGTCAGGTCATTGCCCCCTCCATCTTTGTACTTTTATTATTATATTTAAGAAAATCAGCACTAGGCAGACAACCTAGTGATAATTTTAAGAAAAAAAAAACTTCTACATTCGATGTGGAAACCTACCAATCGAATCCGATTGACCTCAAATTTTGCACATAAGTCATAAATGACATAATGGACCTATGAAGATTTTCATAACTGAATTCCGACCTCGATATCAAAAAGTCAACTCCTCGGTCAAACTTTCCAAAAATCTTTCATTTTCCAACATTCGCCAAAATGTGTTGAATTGTCCTACGGATTTCCAATTTCAAATCCGGACATACGCCTAAGTCCGAAATCACCGTACAAAGCTATAGCAACTCTCGGAATTCCATTCCGACCCTCGGATCAAAATCTCGCCTAACAACTGAAAATCGCTAAAATACTAACTCCACCAATTCAAGCCTAATTCTACATGGGACCTCCAAAACTGATTCCGATCACACTCCTAAGTCATAAATCACCTCCCGAAGCTAACCGAACCATCAGAACTCTCATCCGAGCCCTGTAACTCATAAGTCAACATTCGGTTGACTTTTCCAACTTAAACCTTCTTAAAAGAGACTAAGTGTCTCATTTCTTACCAAATCCACTCTGAACGCAAACTACTCAACTCGATCACATAAAACACGGATAACGAAGAATAATGAAGCAGAAATGGGGGAAACGTAGCGGTAACTCATGAGACGACTGGCTGGGTCGTCACCATAACTCAACCAGTTCAAAGATTTTTGAATGAGATCATTTCTAATAATTATTGCAAAAATTAGACAAATAGATTTTTGTAAAAATGAGATTTGCAGTCTTAAAATTGAACATGATTTAAAAACTCCTAAACTTATTGGAAAAATTGATTTATTAAATAATCAGTTTGCTTTAAAAATTTGTGGAGATAATCCAAATCAATTTTGGAATAGGAAAAAGCAGATAGTTAATCTTCCTTATGAAGAAGAACTTTCGGAGGATAGTATTCTTACCAAAGCTAGACCTTGCCAAATGAATTCAGAATATTTGGAATTATGCAAAAAAGAAATAGATTCTTTGCTGCAGAAAGGTCTTATAAGGCCTTCAAGGTCCAAATAGTCTTGTACTTCTTTTTATGTTAATAAACATGCTGAACAGGAACGAGGAGTTCCAAGGTTAGTTATTAATTATAAACCCCTTAATAAAGCTTTAAAATAGATAAGATATCTAATCCCTAACAAAAACGATTTATTGGATAGAATACATGATGCCATAATATTTTCAAAATTTATTTGAAATCTGGTTATGGGAAAATTCAGATATCTGAGTTAGATAGATATAAAACTGCTTTCAATGTTCCACTTGGTCAATATGAATGGAATGTTTTGCCATTTGGTTTAAAAAATGTCCCTTCTGAATTTCAGAAAATTATGAATGATATTTTCATGCCTTATACAAATTTTATAATTGTTTACATTGATGATATTATAGTATTTTCAAAAAATAATGAGATTCATTTTAAATATTTGGACCTTTCTAAAAAAAATCATAATTCAAAATAGTTTAGTCATCTCTTAACCAAAGATGGCCCTTTTTCTAGTGGTGCTGATTTGAATTGTATTAAAGAAGGAGTAATACCTTCAAGATATTTTCATAAGACTACTCATAGATTAAAAAATGCCAGTGGTCACCAAATGGGTATTTCTTATAAAATACCTAAAGCTTATATTTGCCAGAACAATATCTGTAAACCAGAAAGTTTTGATTTAATAAAATATATTAACCAAAACATAATATTAGGAGTCTCATTTATCCACCACATAATTCCTTTTACTAATTAGGATGCTCATAGTTTCATGGGAACTTTTAATGGAAAATCAATTACTTTCGAGTTGACATGAGAATTTTCTAATCTGATAATTCTCTTGCCTAAGCTATATCAGAAGCCTTTAAGTCCGAGATTTTTTCTTTGAGATTATGAATCTCATTTTACAAATCTTGAACAGTAGTTGGCCTATCAATGACCTGGGAGTTTTCTCTTAAAATTCTTTTAACCTTAGAAATTGTATAAGGTCCCTTTTGAGAAGGAATTTCTTCATTCTCAGGGCTTTTAGGAATATTATCCTTAATATTATCCACCTGATTAATTATCTTTTTGAAATTATAATCTATTAAAAGAGTAACTTTTATTAAAACCTTTTGAGTAGTAACTAGCTGAAGTTTTTGTAAGAACTCATTATAAGTCTTATTAACAGCCCCTAGAAAATCATCTTTTACCCTGGTTATGGCAGCACAACCGGCAGTCCTCAAGAACCCGTATTAGCCAGGTGAGTGTGTTGAAGGGCTAAGAGAGGACCGTGGTTTAGGGTTTACTTGATAGGGCCAGTGTCACTGTAAAAGGTTCTCTATAGCTCCGTTGAAGCCATCCGGTTTGATTATGTGGTATTAGAGCCATGTGAAAGAATAGAAATAGGTGCTAAGTTCAACACAATTTTCTCTAATGAATATCATTAGGAAGAAAAATACTGTTAAAAACTGTAGGAAAGAAGAATATGATATGACTCAACAATTAGACTTTTAATGGACGATTCCTAGAATCCAACTTAAGGTTATATACCAACTAGGTACCTTTGAAAAATTAGGTTTAAAACAAGTAATTAAAACTACTGAAGAGACTATCACAGTAGATAATGATCATGCTACTTTTAGATTATTATCCGAAAATGATTTAACCCCTTATAGGGAAACTCATAACTTTTTGCATATTGGCTTAATACAAGTTGCCTTCAAGCCACTTACGTTAAGAGGCTTACCTGAAAGCTTCATGGTAGCTCTCAGAGATGGCATAAATAAAAACTGGAAAAAGTCCCTTATAGGGACAGTACAAACTAGTTTGTCTACGGCCCTGTGTATTTTAATGCGTATCCTAACTTACAAATTTCATTGAGTGATGAAAACTCTTTAAATGCTTTGATATTGAATATTAAACTTCATGGTTATGATTATATGCCAGGAACAGAAGTCATATGTATCTGTTACAGGATTTATTATAAGCCTTTAAATACTTTAAACCCTATGTGCAAAATTATGGACTTCAAAAATGTAACTGTTCTAATAGAAACTAATTTCGGCAAGCCTAAGGTTACTACTAGAAGACCTATTAAGTGGGATAAAATAGATTTTCCCGATGAATGGGTCATTAAGGAGGCAATAGCTCCGTAACAAGGGTTTACTGCCTGGACTGTGAACGGCCTGAGCTCTATAGTCTCCACCTTAGAACCGTGGGGTGATACAATGTAAAATTAATACCAAAACATGCTTAAGAATAGCCTAGTATGCATAAGTTCAGCACTTCAGTATTTAGCCTATCATTTAGGCGAAATGAATATCTTAATATATCAAAAACTAAAATTAAATAGTACCTAAGACAACCAAGGTTGTGGCCAAGTGACCTTTTCCGGTTTTATTTCCAATAATAGCTGAATACAAAGATGTTTTGATATAGTGAGAGAGAGAGAGAGAGAGTGAGAGAGCTCCTAAGGTCTGGCTCCAGAAAAGCCTACCGCTTACTACGGAATTGAGGTCCTTATATAACGTATCAGTCTTAAAACAAACAAAAACTAAACAGCAAAATGGTCGACAAATAATTACATTATTGACGACAAAGAAAAAGCTAAAAAGAGAATCGGAAAATTAACGTTATTAAAGTAGATTCCTGACAACCTCTCATTGTGGGTGTTTACATTTAAAATCGGATAACAATTGAATTCATACGCGGTTTTACAGATACGTGATCTAATTTGAAACAAAAATGAGAAAAAAATTGAAACTAAAGTTAATGATAAAATATGAATGCAAACCACACAAGTTTGGCAGCGTTGGCCTTCTAGGATGATCGCTCTTGGGCCAAGAAACATTGCAATTGAAGTCGGAAATAGATTAATGGGACAATAATAACTAAAGAGATCAGTCTATTACTATTTTTCGTGATCAGATCCAAAGTGTCCTTACAAATAATTAGAACCCCCTTTATATAGTAGGGGAATCCTACTTTAGGTACAACTTTGTATAAGGTAAAAAATCTCCTGATTTGCTAATTAAGCGGTTCCATTCATTCGTGCCAAGATTCATACCGCAATGCTCGACCCATTACGGTTATTGTGGCTTTCTATTATTTAGGTTCGACGATCTTCCCTCGAGCATGTTCGGGGTCAAGATCGGTTCCGAATCACAGGCTCAGTATTCTCGAGGACGAATCTGATCTCAAGTTCTGCTTCGATGAAACTCGGGGTCGATCTTCATCCCTTCGTGTTCCGAGCCCGATCTGTCGTATAGCCAAGCCTGATTTCGACCGTATACAGATAGTCCCCTCATTTTTCGGAGAGTAATGACCAGAAATGATATGAGCCTCAGATTCTCACTATACGAGCTTCCGATTCTTACTATGATAAATGACGATAGACTCATGACGTAAGTGATACGAATTTGATTCTGTGACTGATGGTCAAAATCTGCAGGTCAAGCAAAAACTCGATCGGATCAATCAGCTTCGAACTGAGATGGATGTGGTTAAAGTTGAGGCCGATGAGTAGAGAGACAAGATGGATCATATGGCCTTGAAAAAAAAAGGCAACTCGGAAGCAACAAACCTCAGCAGAGACCCAACTAAGAGCGGCAAAGGCAAAAACCGAGATCCAGACTAAAAGTCCAAGGAGCTTAAAATGGCCAAGTCGGAAGCCGCCGTGATCAAAGCCGAAGCTGATGAAATGGTGGCTTAGTACAAGGCTGATACTGAAGCTGCTCAAGACCAATCAAAAATTATGGCCGAGCATATGAAAGGGCACTCCCATAGGCAGGCTCTCGAGGAAGTCCACGCTCGAGGTTTTACCTTATCTGCGGAGATTGAGGATGCCAAGGTGTCTGAAGCCGAGGCCAACAAATTAGCCTATCCTGAAGAGGATGATTCTGAGGGTTCAGTCGGGTCTTAAGAATGAGAGGACCACAAAAATCCTGATGACGAGGCGGGATCCAGTCTAGATCAAGTCGTTTTTGTTCGATTTTATCCCTTTTAGTGCTTAATATTGTGTATCAAGGCTACTCGGCCTATGTAAAAAAGTTTTATCGGGGCTATTCCATCCTTGTAGAAATGATTTTTGATGTATATATAAGGCTCGCCTTTCACAGCTTTCAAAATTTTTTCTCTACTTTTTTATTTGTATTCGCAAAGATCGATATGCCTTAGCATGAAATAATTAGGCTGTCTTCGAAGGCTCGAACGAACATTACCTTTAACGTTATTTTGTTTTGAGGCTTTGTGGGGATTTGGTGTTACAGAAAAAATTCTTCCCCAGAGTAGTTTAGGTTTATAATTTGTCAAGGGTAGCCTCTAGAACCGGTTAAGAAATTTCAAAGCCTTGTTTTTTTTGTTACGGGCTTTAGACGTCTTCGAGTCGCGTTTATGTGGCCATAGCCTTTATAGTTCAGGCAATGCCAAATAAGCTTTGCGCCCTCGGGTTTCGTCAACCCGAAATATCCTTAGCCATTTAATTCGGGCATTGCCAAATAAGCTTCGTGTCCTCGAGTGTTGTTAACTTGTAACAGCCTTAGCCTTTTAATTAGGGCGTTGCCAAATAAGCTTCGTGCCCTCGAGTGCTGTTAACTCGGAACAGCCTTAGCCTTTTAATTCGGGCGTTGCCAAATAAGCTTTGTGCCCTCGGGTGTTGTTAACTCGGAACGGCCTTAGCCTTTTAATTCGGGCGTTGCCAAATAAGCTTCGTGCCCTCGAGTGCTGTTAACTTGGAATGTCCTTAGCCTTTTAATTCAGGCATTGACAAATAAGCTTCGTGCCCTCGAGTGCTGTTAACTCCGGACGGTCTTAGCCTTTTAATTCGAGAGTTGCCAAATAAGCTTCGTGCCCTCGAGTGCTGTTAACTCGGAATGGCCTTAGCCTATTAATTCGGGCGTTGGCAATTAAGCTCTGTGCCCTCGAGTGCTGTTAACTTAGAACGACCTTAGCCTTTTAATTTTGGCGTTGCCAAATAAGCTTCACGCCCTCGAGTGCTGTTAACTCGGAACGGCCTTAGATATTAAAGTTCGGGGGTTGCCTAATAGGTCTTATATCCCCGAGATCTAATAACTTGGATTGTCTGAGCTTTTTTTTCGGAGGGCAGTCCTCGAGTGAGAGAGTGATTATTCGAACATAGGTTAAGGCGGCCCTTAGGCTCATTTCCTTTATGGGATCGGAAGCAGGGAATTCCTTGAGAACTGTAACTAAAAAGTTTTAAAAGACAAGACATTTGCAAAGAAGAGATTTCACTTTATTCTGCCATGTATGTATACAAGTTTTGCGTCAGGGTTCGATCAATCTATTTGAGCACGGTTCATTTGACTGTTTGGCCCCTACATTGAATCTTATTGATCTTCAACCCATCAATCCTGAAGTCTCTTTCCATGCTAAAGTGGCCCCCCAGTATTCGGGGTCGATCGAAGAAAGACCTGGAATAATGTTGTCACCGATTCGTTACCGGCCTTCGAATCTAGGTTAGCATGATTTATTTGTTGCCTCGTTAAAAACCTTGCCGTAAAACCATTTTGGACAAAACCAGTCCAAGGGAAAAAAGAGTGCAACGCGTGCTTTCAGACCTAACATCCTGTATGGCCCCTTGTTTGGTACCTGCAAGCGTTAGTTCGTAATGAAAATAAAAGAAAAAATAAAGAACAGAGTCGTACCTTAGCGGTAATACTGCTTTAAGTGAGTTATATTCTAGTTGTTCGATAGTTGTTTACCGTCCATCGTTCCGAGCTTATAGGATCCCTTTCCGGTGATTTTAATGACACAATAAGGTCCTTCCCAGTTTGGTCCCAGCTTTCCCTCGTTCGGACTCTGTTTGTTTGGCGTGACCTTTCTTAGTACTAAATCCCAACCTTGAAGTATCAAAGGTTGGCCCTTATGTTGTAATACCTCTCGATCCTTTGCTTTTGAGCAGCTAAACGAACAAGGGCGGCTTCGCGTCTCTCATCTAACAACTCTAAGTTCGTATTCATGGCTTCGTGGTTCGATTCCTCTGTTGCATACCGGAATCTGATACTTGGCTCCCCGACCTCGACCCGTATCAAAGCTTCGGCACCATAAACCAGAGAGAATGGGGTGGCCCGCTGTTGGATTTTGTGGTCGTACGATATGCCCATAGGACTTTAGGTAATATTTCCTTCCATCTCCCTTTGGCATCGGTTAACCTCTTTTTGAGATTTTAGAGTATGGTTTTGTTGGTAGATTTGGCTTATCCATTCCCACTAGGGTGGTAGGGTGTCGATAGGATCATTTTGATCTTGTGATCTTTGAGGAATTTGGTTACTTTGCTACCGATGAATTGCTTCCCGTTGTCGCATACGATCTCGGCTGGCATTCCAAATCGGTATATGATGCGATCCCCAATGAAATCGATGACTTCTTTTTCCCTAACCTTCTCGTATGCCTGAGCTTCCACAAATTTAGAAAAATAGTCAATCATAAATAGTATAAATTGAGCTTTACCTGGTGCCCACGGAAGAGGGACAACGATGTCCATCCCCCACTTCATGAACGGACATGGTGATAAAATTGAGTGGAGCATCTCCCCGAGTCGATGGATCATCAGGGCGTGCCTTTGGCATTCGTCACATTTTTAACGAATTCCTTAGCGTCCTTTTCCTCATCAACCTAGTAATAGCTAGCTTTGATTATTTTTCGAATCAATGCCTTGGCGCCTGAATAGTTTCCGCAGGTACCCTCATGGATTTCCCTCAAAATGTACTCAGTATCACCCGGTCCCAAACATATCGCGAGCGGGCCACCAAATGTTCTTCTTAACAAGATTCCATCTTCGGACAAGCTAAATCAGGTTGCCTTTGTACCCAGGGCCCTCGACTCTTTTGGATCTGAGGGCAGCTTACCAAACCTGAGATATTCTACGTATTTGTTCCTCCAATCCCAAGTTAGGCTCGTTGAGTTGATCTCAGTGTGTTCTTCCTCCACTACTGACCTCAAAAGTTGTACGAATTTTCTCGAGTCGAATTCGCCGTCTTCGATCGATGGTCCCAAGCTGGGGAGAGCGTCGGCCTCGCTGTTTTGATCCCGAGGTATATGTTGTAAGGTCCATACTTTGAACCGATGTAATTCACTTGCAGTTTGTCTAAGTACCTTTGCATCCATTACTCTCTGACCTCGAACGTTCCATTGACTTGATTAACCACAAGAAACGAGTCGCACTTGGCTTTGATCACTTTCGCACCCAAGCTCTTGGCTAGTTCTAGGCCTGCAATCATGGATTCATATTCGGCCTCATTGTTAGTCAATTTCACAGTCTTAATAGATTATCTAATTATATTACCTGTTGGTGGCTTCAATACGATGCCATGTCCGGACCCCCTTGTGTTCGAGGCACCGTCTGTGAAGAGGGTCCATATTCCTGAGGAGGTTCCTGAGTCAACTAACAACTCTCTTTCGACCTCGAGTATTACGGTCGGAGTGAAATCGGCCACGAAATCTGCCAACACCTGAGATTTAATGGTGGTCCGAGGTCGATACTCAATGTCGTACCCACTTATTTCTATGGCCTAATTTGGCCAATCAGCCCGAGAGCTCGTGCTTACACATAACATTCCTCAATTCGTAAGTCGTTACGACACATATGGGATGACATTGGAAGTACGATTTCAGTTTCCTAGAGGCACTTAACAAAGCGAGTGCCAGTTTTTCCGTGTGGGAGCTGTAAGTTCCACCTTTTTTTTCATTTACCTCGATCTTTTTCTCCCCTGATTCTATCCGTTTTGTTAGCTCCTCGAGCATCTTCATAATTTTGGGGTTTGCCCCCGATTCATATTCATTCACCCTTCCTATGATTGATTCATCCCTGCCGATAATTTCCTGGGAAGGGCCGGGCTCAACCCTGTTCGGGATTTGGCTTTGGTTTTGTAACTGAGCTATCGCCGTCTGTTGAGCCTATTACATTTTGAAGATCATCCGGAGGCTGATCCCGTCCCCCTCAATGTTTTGGGGGTTTCGAGTTACTGACCGTACTTCTCTATGAACACTATTTGAGGGGTCGGTAGGTGGATCCGCATCAACTGCCACGTGTGAATTAATGTCAATCGGGATCTCATTACGGGGCGCTATGTTGTTATTCACCTTAGTGGTCGGACTCGTTGTCAACATGCAGAGGTGCCGATTGAGAGTTTGACATTTCTATATTATAGCCTAAAATCAAAGACACTTCAAAGAGCAAGTGTGAAGCAGTGTGTGTGTTATGGAGATTTAAATCAAATAACCACTATTATCTTTAGCCCCACGGTGGGCGCCAAACTGTTTACCCTAAAAATCGGATAACAATTGAGTTTATACGCGGTTTTAAGGATACGTTATCTAATATAATATAAAAATGAGAAATCAAATTGAAATTAAAATTAATGATAAAAGATGAATGCAAACCACACAAGTTGGGCAACGTTGGCCTTGTAGGATGATCGCCCTTGGGCCAAGAAAAGTTGCAATCGGAGTCAGAAATAGAATAATGAGACAATAATAACTAAAGAGATCAGTCTATTGCTATTTTTTGTGATCAGATCCAAAGTGTCCTTACAAATAATTAGACCCCCCTTTATATAGCAGGGGAATCCTACTTTAGGTCAATTCTATATAAGGTAAAAAATCTCCTGATTTGCTAACTAAGCGGTTCCATTGATTCGTGCTGAGATTCATGCCGCGATACTCGACCCATTACGGGTATTCTGACTTTCTGTTATTTTGGTTTGACGATCTTCCCTCGAGCATGTCCGGGGTTAGGATTGGTCCGAATCACGGGGTTAGTATTCTCGGGGATGGATATTCTGACCTCGTGTTCTGGTTCGATAAAACTCGAGGTCGATCTTCAACCCTTCGCGTTCCGAGCCCAATTTGTCGTGCAATAGTTGAGCCCGATTTCGACCGTATACAGTGTGGTCAGATGCTTTATTAAAGTTTTTCGTCTTTATTACCCCAATTATTCAACGGTGGGGCCTTCAGTGTCTTTTTCAAGCTTTACCTTTTCCATTATCATTTATGACAGAAGGTTCTTCCACTCCTTCCCTCATTTTCTTTAGGAATTCTTCAATTTCATCTAAATTGACCTATTCTTGTTGGCTTTCTTGGGCTTCTCCTGCCAAACAGGTTTCTTCATCTGTATTGTTTCCTATTGAAGCCATTGAAACATCATCTGACATTTCAACTTCGAAATTTCTTACTAGATCTCTTTTTATTTCTTCAAAATAAGAAGCAATAATTTCTTTTTTAGAGATAGCTCCCTTTTTCATATGTCTAGTAACTTGCTTGAAGATTGAATTCTTCCATTTCGACATTGGACTTTTCTTGTGTGCTATAAATTTCAATCTTCTTTTTGATTTCTTCAATAATTACTTGACCATAAATTTTTCCTGGCTGGTCTGATTGACGTAATTTGTTCCAGAATTTCATGTAAAAAACTCTGTTTAAACATGGGAATCCTTCCGTGCTTTGACTGACTTCTACATCTCATTTCATAATCCATGGAATAGAGAATTCAATAAAAAAATACATTGTTGTTATTCCATCAAAAAAGATATTATCTTTTTGTAATGAAATTATTTTGGGAGATATATCTACCCATTGAGTATATAAACTCTTAAAAATTGGCGGTACTATTTCCAATGATGGACCATATGATATCCATCATTTACAAAACCAATTTTGTATCTGTTGTTCAAACAAATTGGAACAAAATTTAATGAACCAAGAGTGTTTCCTATTAGGATTCTCATATAAGAAAGTTTTATATGGGGTAATAAAGAAACATCATCTACAAGGAATCAAGATAGAAATACCATTTAGCCCCTTATTGGGAAACTCATAAATTTTTATATATTGGCTTAATACAAGTTGCCTTCAAGCCACTTACGTTAAGAGGCTTACCTAAAAGCTTCATAGCAGCTCTCATACATGGCAGAAAACAAAACTGGAAAATGTCCTTATAAGGACAGTGCAAATCAGTTTGGCCTAGGAACAAGCTACAATTTGAACATGACACATAAAGAGGAAAAACTCTGGAAAAGAATTATCCAGCTCGCGTAACGGATAAAACTGTCGAACAGATGTTATGAACCCTTCTCAGAGGATGAGAAACAAAATACGCAGGAATAGATATAGGGGACCGTACTCAACATAACACTGTTGCGGTATGCAACTCGATCCACACATGATACCGTTGCGCCGTGCAACCCGATCCAAACATGATACCGTTACGCGAGATTAAAAAAATTTCTCATAACCCATGAACTATTATTAGAATGAATACTTCATTAAATGAGCCATGGCAACACGCAATTGAATTCCCATAACCACAGAAATTACAAACCTCAAGTTGTGGTCTAAACCATCATGACTCTTCCGGAGTCCATTCACACAACGAGGCCATTCGAATCAAATATCTCCCAAATCAATCAAGTCATGGTGGCTATCAGACCTGCACGCACAACCACATACCGCATGAAAAATTCACACGCCGAAGGAACTGATCATTGCCACCATCACACCGATTCGACCATTACTAACTGACCCAACTTCTTTCAATTTTTACTCTTGACCTGACTTAGAAATATAATAGCTCCATTCACAACATAGTGAACTAAATTCGCATTCACCTCGAGTGACCCGAATCGCGAGACCACATCGTTTCAATACTCATGAACCATCTCATACCCTCCTTATGTGTTCAATATTATCTCAGACTGGTATACCCATTTTGCAAGACCTTCTGCGAATCCGAAGCTATCTCTTTCTTTTCTCCAATACTGCACCGTATACCCGATGGTAACATAGAATATTCCAAGTTTCGTTTGCAACCCACTGTGAAGACTCGATCCTTAACCACACATCGGACCCGAAATCCTTAGGCACTGCACTTTAATTCTTGAATCCACTAGAACCGTTATCAAAGGTCAATCACTCTGACCTAGTCCCGAAGATAACTGACCGTGCTCTTTTCCATGTACATCACGTCCGCAAAACACAAGCTCCGAGTCTTCCCAAAAACCTGAACATGCATCGATGACGCCGAATATAGCACATGCCCATCTAGTTCTTTGCTGAATTACCCCTAATATTTCCTTTTCTTAGTCATAAATACACCGCCAACGTACCGATAACTAGAAACCACACGAGCAGACAACCACGCGATCCAATGGTAAACGATGGGGCTCTCCCCCACTTAGCTCTAAGCCACCATCACATAACGTAGAGCCTATGACGATTCCTCCTCCCCAATTACCATGATCTCGCACCATTAACCCGACAGACTTCTCGAAGTCTTTGTTGAGCTTTTCATGAACATCCTGGATCACAAGTCATAGTCGCGCACTCGACCTCTTACTGGGTAGCAAGTAATATACCTCGCAGAAGCTTCATCAACATCATGCCACTGCTAACCTGCTCACAGGAGATAACCCACCTGTGGAATTCCTTACCGATATCTTCTAACGACGCTGCATAGGGTACAACTACCCCATAATCAGCAAATTCTCCTGAGCTCATGCTCGCTCACCAGTTGTATAAGTCTGCTCCTTCCCTATTGACATCAATTGAAAGTTCAACAATACCTTACGAACTAGAGTCATATTGCACCTGAAACGATAATCAGATCTTCACACCCCTATTCATCTCAAACAAACTCCTTTCTGCCATATTTGATATTTTTTTTTTGTACAACAACCATCACTCCAAATAAAATACGTAGTCCAAATCACCTTCCATCATGATTCCCAAACCATTCTACACTTTCTCAAGGCACGCGGCTATCCTACCACAGAATCCATATGCTAATCTGTCACTCTTATTTCGGTTAAACCATCTCCTTTAAGCAACTTTTCAACCTCTGCTTCTCATACCTGGCCTGCTAGTACTTCAACCACCTCGAAACACTTCCTTCCATGTCGTTCCTCATACTTCCCTGCTCACGTGTTGTATCAAATCGAAATCCATCTTTGTTGTACCCGAACCAATAAAATGTTACCAACTCTAAGCCTCTTCGAAGATTATCTTTCTCGAGCCATCCCCATTAGAGATACTAATTCGATTCGAACCGCTGCCCACAGCTATCCCTGGAAACCACACCTCAGGCACCATTTCACAGCACCATGACCGAAGGTAAAATCCAAGAAGACCGTAACACCGACGAACCATAATGCGTTCAAACAAGGACGACGACACCGCATCATATTGAAAATTCCATCATGCTTGAAAATATCAAGTCTTGTTTCTTCATCAACCAAACATGGACATCTATAGTTCGACTGCCTTTCCTTCGCTAGAATTAAATGCTGAACCTTTAAATCATACATTGGGAAATTCTCTTTTCGAGTCATTCACTACCGCGTTCCATATATGAGCACTCTACCATTTCACCAACATTGTATGACAACAACGCATAGACATCGTTGCAATTCGTGCACAGTCCCAAAACCATAGAATATGCAGATACTAAGCTGAAGCATAAGAACATCCTTCCAAAAGGGAACGATAATACCCTGCCCGAACACGCATCTGGCAACACGTCTGTAGTACCACTACAACTCTTGGACGCCCAATTGATAACAAGTGCTTTGCGCCGCATAATATTGAGTAGGAAGGATATAAAGGCATAAGCCTCAATAGAATCAAACCGCACGATAAGGATATCAAGAATATGAAGTTTTTCCTAAAAAGGTTCCGTAGCCTCTCGAAAATAAGTACAGACGTGTCCGTACCGATCCGCAAGACTCTACTAAACCCGCTCATGACTCGTGAGACCTATGTAACCTAGGCTCTGATACCAAGCTGTCACGACCAAAAATCCCAACCATGATCGTGATGGCGCCTCTCATGAAGACAAGGCCAGCCAATTTAACTAAACTTCATTCAAACAGTTAAACAATACAAAAATAATATAAGTACAGTTTAGTAATAGCAAATTGCGGCAAAATACAGTGAACCATCCCGACTACAGCCCGAACCGGGGTGTCACAAAGTCA